>JBCNYH010000012.1:54707325-54726151 GCA_039654325.1 Tandanus tandanus
TATATATATACATATATATATATATATATATATATATATATATACATACATACATACATACATACTGATATTTCAGTGTCTAACCTGGTAAATAAAAAATATCACTACAAGATCAGCAACTAGAATGTTTAACCCCCTTCAAGAGAATGAAATAATATCAATAATTTCCTCATCAACCTGTGTGCTAGATCCAGTACCTACATATTTCTTTAAATAGATAGTACTAGATGTAGTCAACCCTTTAGTAAATGTAATTAATTCCTTAGCACTGGTTATGTAACTAAATTCTTTAAACTAGCAGTTATCAAACCTGTGATTAAAAAACCTGACCTCGACCCCTGTCATCTGTCCAACTATACACCAATATTAAACCTTCCTTTTATCTCGAAGATGTTAGAAAAAGCTGTACCACAACAGTCATGTTCATATCTGTGTAGGAATAACATTTATGAAATGTATCAGTCAGGATTTAGGCCTCATTACAGTGCATAGATGGCATTTTTAAAGGTCAGTGCTGTGTCTCCTTGTCTGTGCTTCTTGAACTTTATGCATCTTTTAACACAATCAATCATACTATTTTCCTTGATTTAGAAAATGAAGTTAAGGTAATGGAATTTTCCTGGTTCTGGTCTTTTTTAACTGATTGTTATTTGCGGTGTTCCACAAGATTTTTTTCTAGACCCTCTGCTTTTTTCTCTATATATTCTCCCTTTACAAATTTCATTTCCAGCGCCTCCAAGAGTGGCTGCCTTTCCAGCAGGTCCGTGTGTGACTCGCTTTTTTTCTTTTATTTTTCTTTTCCCTCATGCTTTTGGCTTTTACCATTTTTTCTTCTCACTTATATATCCTATGGATATGGATTCTTACTCACCGAGACTCCTTTATTCGAGAGAGGAATTGCTTGCCTTGAAAAAGTCCCATGCTGGTACAGTTCCGCATTTAACTGACAAGGTGAGGAGACCGTACCATCGCTGCCGAGCCAGCGCTAAGCTAAAAGCTAAGCCGCTAGTGAATAAGTGGTGTTACAAACCTATGGTGCCTTCATTGATCATTGGAAATGTGAACTTGCTACCTAACAAGATCGACGAATCTACGTGAACACAAGGTGGTGTAACCCCAGGCATGTGACCACAAAGATTTCTATTTGCTGCAGGGACATTGAACTTCTAGCTGTAAGTTTGCATCCCTATTTCCTGCCCTGGGGGTTTGGACACACCATTGTAGTCATTGTTTACACCCCCCCCCCCGGCATGCCGACCTTCAAGTAGCGAGTGACATCATCCACTCCACTGTTGCTAAATTACAAACCCAGCACCCGGAGGAGCTTGGGCTAATCTCTGGGGACTTTAATCATGTAAATTTTGAAAAAACACTACCCGGTTTCACCCAGTATGTGGACTGTTACACCAGGGGAATAAGACAGTTGACTTACTGTATGCAAATCTAAGGGACGCATACAGCGTCGCCCCACTGCCCGTGCTGGGAAAAGCTGATCATAACCTCACTCTGCTACAGCCTCAATACAAACCAAGAGTGAGGAGCCTCCCCACAACAACACGCTCATTCAGGAGGTGATCTCCCGAGGCAGAGCAGGCTCTGAGAGACTGCTTTGGATCAACAGACTGGGATGTATTGCACAGTGAGGACTTCGAGGAGTTAATGGACTGCACTACAGACTTTATCAACTTCTGCATGGATGTTGCTGTTCTGGTAAGAATTGTATGCTGCTTTGCCAATTGAGAATTCTCCTCTGGGATTGATAAAATGTCTATCTATCTATCTTTAGGTAATATTACTCATGAACATGTCATTAGCTTCCACTGTCAGGCTGATGATACACAGCTGTATATTTCAGAAAAGCCAGGTGAGAGACACCAGCTTAATAAAGTTGAGAAATGTGTAAAGGAAATTAGACAATGGATGCCTAATAACTTTCTCTTATTAAATTATGATAAGATAGAAGTACTTGTACTCAGATCACAGGCAGCTAGAAATAAGGTTTCTGATTATATAGTTTAGATGGTGTTTCAGTTTCATCATGTGTAGCAGTAAAGGACCTTGGTGTGATTATTGACCCCAGCCTTTCATTTGGAGCTCATGTAGATAATATTACTTGGATAACCTTCCTTCAACTCAGGAACATAAAGGTAAAGTAAAATAAAGGTACTAAAATAAGAAATAAGATGTCACTACACAATGCAGAAAAACTTAATGATTTTGTTACCTTGTGATTGGATTATTGTAATGCATTACTGTCTGGATGTTCTAATAGGTGTATCACCAAGCTCCAGTTAGTCCAGAATGCAGCAGTAAGAGTTCTTACTAGAACTAGAACATATATTTAAAGGAAATTAGTAGAGAGGGAGAGGCATAAAAAAAACATGTAGAAGAATTACTGCCATGGAACCCTTGTTCTTTGTGGAGCTCATTCATGCCCTTGATACCACTGAAGAGGATCAACAGGTTGTATGACGCCTGATCCCACTAGCAGATACACCATGAGCCCCAGCCAGTGATCACTCAAGATGACTCTGAGGCATTTGTCAAGACATTTGTCAGATTTTTGTACATGTCGTGCTGGCCTAGGGTTTACCAAGCTCACACTGTGTAGGCTGCCTATTGCTGTTGCTTTTGGCAGAGGCCCTGCTTGCTGCCCAGCAGCTCTTGATCACCAACCTGTTGGAGTACTAGAGACCTCTAGCGAGCAGTTCTGAGATGCATTGGATGCATCATGGCGCGAGTCCACTTGCTAACATGAGTTGAGCTTGGCCAGCATTTTACCTTGGCCTTACAGCTCTGTGACACCTGACAGTAGTGGCTGCTGGATAAAAATCAATAGAACCATTGACATGACATGGTGGTGCTAGAGCAGTTTAGCACCTCACAATAGGACAGTGAATGTGATCCACTGGATGAGGAGATCTTGCTGATGGAGGACCATGTGATAGCATTTCCTGGGACCAGCAAGCCCCAGCCCTTCCAATTCTTTTTGTCCTTTTCACTGTGTCTCTTTCTCTTTTCTTCTCCCTGTCCTCCTCTTGTTCTTGCACCACAACTTTAGCTAACCCCCTCAAAGCCAGCTCCTCATACTTAAGGTCCTCCTTGTTGTGCCTGACCTTTCTCTTTCCCCTTCAATATCCATATGTCTAAGCCCCTCTTTCTTAGGTTCTACACAGGTAGAACCATCTGTGCAGACAAGGGCCAAGGCATGGAGGCCTTGGCATGGAAGAAATGCTGGGCATTTTTCTGATTCCTAATGAGACTTAGACCTCCCCCCTGTTTGAGCAGTAACATACCATTTGTCAGTTTTTGGATTTTTCCAAAATATGACTTTTTTATTCTAATGGACCTTTATTTAACTGACAAAGGTGCCAAGAATGACCAACTTAATTATTTTGTTCTCCCAGTGCAGCTAACTGGGTTATCAAAGACCAGCCATGTCTCTCACTGTCTGAGGTGAGAGGCATGTAAAAGAACCATTGCCATTGTTCATAAAGAGTAGGCCATTGATTTGCCGTCAGCGTGTTTCTGCCCTGTGATGGCCTGGCGAACTGTCCAGGGTGTACTCTGCCCTCGCCCAGAGTCAGCCAAGATGGGCGCCAGCTTCCCCGCTACCCTAATTAGGATTAAGCGGTTCAGAAAATGAAAAAAGATGCCTGCAACATACTCAACAAAAGCTGGGGCAGTTACATCACATTTCATTTCAATTATTCACTTTTAACTCATTTAGAAAGCCAAAACACTTATTGTTGCATTTTGCAATTTCATTTTTTTCTATTCTTGCTTAATACAAGACTTGAACTGCTCAACCATCCATGGGTGCTGTTGTATGATTCTCCTCTTCAATATTAATTGGAAACAGATCTGGGCTGGCTAAAGAGCTTGAACAGCACACACATTCAGTAGTGGTTTTAGACCTTTTTCTTCACACACTGAAACATATTTGTATTTCCTGCTTCACTGTACAATATTATGTACTGTAGACATTAATTACCCCCAAGTCTCTTTTAAATATTTTAATTTCATTTAAACTCTGTCTCAACTTTTGTTAAATGTGTTGCAGATATTAAATTATAACTGTTATATTTACAAAATACCATTAGTTTGGCCAGAAAAAATACTGAAAACCTTGTATTTATTTATTTACATTTGTTAGTTGAATACAATTTTATTCCTTCTTTGGTGGATTTCTATTTTGTAATCTCAAGACAAGAAACAGAAAAAATTTTCAGAGTAGGTATTTTATTTTTTCTTGAACAGCACAACAGAACAACAATACAAGAAAGGACTTTCTTGTATTCTTAAAGAAGCCTGAACTAGTGCTTTAGTTAAAGATGTAATAATTTGAATAGAGTATTCTGTCCTGAACTGATGGTGTATATGTAGTACTTTTCATACGTAGATTCTGTTGAAACTACTGCTTTATACAGAGTAGTGACACATACTGTCACGTTTTCCATGCCATTCAAAAAGGATGTTGCCCTAAAATTCCTTTAATACACCTCCCCTTTCACCTTGCCTCTGAGGGTGGGATTAAAAGTGACAGGACCCCCAGGTAGCTTTTGATGCTGCTGCCATCAGCTCAGGATGGAGAATGTCTGCATATAGAATTAAATCTGAAGTCTCTACTTTCAAAAATTAAAACAAAAACAAAACAGAAATCCCTATATTGACCAGTTAAGTCACACATGTCAATAATATAACTTCCAATACTATGCGCACGCACTACGTAGATCGCTAGAAACAGTGGCTGGATATCCAAAACATTCTGATGGGCGAGTATGCATCCGCAGATGTACATAATGTAGTTACAATAGCTGTCTTAAGAGGGTGACAAAAGGACCAGCATGGCTCAAAAAATGATTTCATTTTTCAAATTTCAAATTTTCCAGTTTAGAAATTCATCATGCACTCGCCAAGTTAAGACCAGCGGGAATTTTTTCTTTTTTTTTTTTTAGATATAGTGAATATTAACATCGGCAGATCAGTGAAACAAGTAATAGTATATATTTGAATACACACTGGCCACAAGGTGTAACCAGCCCACCAAAGATTCAGTGTAGGGCATTGGGAAATGCACGATATGAGGAATTTATTTGTTAATATAAAAAGGGGATTTAATTAATCATAGTGTATGTATTTTTACAACCAATAATCTGTAGAAATTTAGGTGTAACCGATTAGCTCAAATAAAAACTAGAAATTAATTACACAAACTTATTTCTTCAGATGGATTAAACCAATAATCAATAATACTTCAATAATAATAATACTGCAGAAAGTATGCTAAATTACTGTTATAAAGTGTGACACACTGCAGCACACAATCAAACCAAACATGTAGAGTACACATGGTAAGTGATGACTAAATTTTTTAAGTGGGATAACCAAAATAAACAATTAAGGGAATTACCAGAGACATAATATTGAGTAAGACTTAAAATTATGCCTGAAACCAAAAAGCGCATATGATAGAAAATTGCTGAAGATAGATTAAGTGAGAGATTAAGAGAAGGCCATTGGATTTGCCGTTAGCATGTTTCTTCTCTGCGATGGCCTGGCAAGCTGAAATGGGCACCAGCCTCCCCATGACCATATTTAGGATTAAGCGGTTCAGAAAATGAATGAATGAAGAGGTTAAGTCACCATGAGTTATCAAATGTAAATTAGTTGCATTCCCAGTACCTTTGCTTTAGCAGCTCCCGCACCATTTGAAAATGACGGCCAACTTGATCCGCTGTGCAGGTCTCTCCACTGTCTCTGGCAGTTCATGGAGAGTTCTCTTTCACTCACTCATTTGCTGGACACAAAAACATTCATGTTCACACTCACCAGGACCATTTCTGAAGGTCTGTTGTGAGCTGAACATTCTTAGTAAATATTATCCATAGTCTATAAAATCAGTCTGAACTTTGGGACCAGATAAAAAAAAATTCGTCGTTGTCTCCTTTTTTAATAACTCTGAGCTTGAAGTCAGAGTTTTGAAGTCTGATGTCCTCTTGGCTCTCCTTCTTACCGCTTCCCAAATTGTGCATGCGCATGTGTGTGTATCTGTGTTTCATGGGAATCTTTGTTGTACATTTAGTTAGCCAACATGAATCACTTGGGATACCAAAGACTGTTTAGTCAACAAGAAAGTTTGCACTGGTGAATTGCTGCTGTTAAACTGTTACATCGAGTCATTGTTAAAATGGCTTTTTAAGAAACAATCCATGTTAAGAGTCTGTTAGGTTATGGCCAACATGGTGTAGGTTCCTTCAGTGGTCATCTGGATTAATGCCATCAATCTTGATAAATGTGGTTTTGTTTAAAATAGTCTGGAAGAATCTTGCTCTGAGTGATTTTCTGATTTTCTGTAAAACCAAAAAGGGCTTTGCACGGAATAAGAATTAAATTGCTAAAACATAAGAGGTGGTAAGGGCATTCTTGAGCTACACCTGTATAAACAGTGGGTGTTTTAGTCAGAGAGGAAGGTTTAAACCACATTCCTTAACCCCAAAAAAGTTCAAGTTAAATTGAGTGACTATCGACTTTTAAACCTGATTCACGGAATGTTGAAATGGTTAATAACAATGTTTTCATGGCTGGCGTGTCACAAGGAAGTACAGGAAGGCTTGGTAATGCTCATCATTGAGACCTGGCATTACACTGGATTTTCCATTCAGTCTATTGAGCTAGCAGGCCACACAGTGCATCAGGCAGACAGGACAAGCAACTCTTGTAAGATCAAAGGATGCATAAACACCAACACCTAGTGGTGTACAAATGCAGCTGTCACGAACACACACTGTTCAGCTGATGTGGAGTACATCACAGAGCCCTTAAAGTTTACAGTAGTTGTTATAATGGCTGTATACATACCACTAAGCGCTAAGACTGTGCTGGCACTGGACATACTTCTATCATCAGCAGGTTACAGACTGCTTTCCCGGATGAAAATTTTATAATAGCTACAGGCTTTATTCAAGTGAACCTGAGGTCTGTCCTCCTGAAGTTTTCTCAGTATGTTAACTGTCCAACGAGAGGAGCAAACACACTGGATCATGTTTACACCAACATTGGAAAAGGATATATAAATTCTCATCTTTCCACACTTAGGCCTGAGGGCACTTCATCTCGAATTTAGGACTGCTTTGAACAAACATGCTGAGACATTTGCACAACATCATATTGGAGTCTACTATCCTGTTTTATGGTAAGAGTGCAACTCTGCCTTCAGCTCTGGAAACATTGATTTCTACTGAACTGCCAGGGTCAACCATAGGAGAGCCATCAACTGGACTAAGGCAGAATATAGGCAAAGGTTGAAGGGACACTTAGAGGGACACAGCAGAGACTCAGGGTAGACATGGCAAGGCATCTAGCACCTCACTAAGTACAAAGGCAGCAGCAACATAACTGTTGTGATTTTCTTGCAGAGGAGCAGAATCATATTTCCTTTGCTTTGAGGTGGACAACATAGTGATTTGCAAGAGGCTGCAATGAACATTTGACAGCCCAACACTGATTGTCAGCACTAAGGATGTCAGGAGCGTGCTCCGTGGCATAAATACCAGGAAAGACTGCACAGATCTGATGGAAGGGGTATTCAGAAAAACTTTTCAATCTCTCCCATTTTCCATGCACCATCCCAAAATGTCTGAAATCTGCCATTATTGTGCCTATACCCAAGAAAACATCTGACAGAAGCTTGAATTACTTATCAGTTGCTTTTACTGCCACTGAAATTAAGTGTTTTGAGAATCTAGTCTTGAGGCACATTAAAGCAGCATGCCCACTCACAGGCATGCAGTATTCATTCATTCATTTTCTGAACCGCTTATTCATAAATAGGGTCTTGGGGAAGCAAGCGCCCATCTCAGCCGACTCTGGACGAGGGCAGAGTACACCCTGGACAGCTCGCCAGGCAATCACAGGGCATGCAGTATTCAACAGTTTAAAAGCTAATACTGCATTGGGAAGTTTTGTTGTTCAAAACCAATTTAAGCTTTATAAGTCTTTATAAGACCTTGTCCCAAGAGCCAGAGTCAGTAGCCGAATATCGGTCCGACAGAACTCATGCCTTCGGCTGCCACCCAACTCACAATGCACCAGACCCCTATAGCCCCTCCCACAGGTGGTGGGTCCATGGGAGGGCAGACCCATGTCTCCTTTTCAGGCTAAGCCCAGCTGGGCTCCATGGGCAGAAGCCTGACCACCAGGCGCTCGCCTTCGAGCCCCTCTCCAAGGCCTGGCTCCAGGGGGGGGACCGCGGTAACCCGCATCCAGGCAAGAGAAACCATGTCCTTGTGTTTTCTTTATCCATCGGGGTCTTCTGAACCGTGCTTGTTCTGGACCTTCACCTAGGACCTGTTTGCCTTGGGTGACCCTACCAGGGGCATAATGCCCCCAACAACATAGGAATATCTCAGGGCTCTGGATGTTGTAGGACTGTCTTGGTTACCATGTCTCTCCAACATCGCGTGGTCATTGGGGGCCATACCTCTGGGTTGGCAAACCGGGGTGGTAGTTCCCCTTTTTAAAAAAAGGGACCGGAGGGTGTGTTCTAACTATCGTGGAATCACACTCCTCAGCCTACCCGGGAAAGTTTATGCAGGAGTACTGGAGAGGAGGATCTGATCGATAATTGAACCTGGGATTCAGGAGGAACAATGTGTTTTTCGTCCTGGCCACAGCACTCTGGACCAGCTCTATACATTCTACAGGATCCTGGAGGGGGCATGGGAGTTTGCCTAATCTGTCCACATGTGCTTTGTGCACTTAGAGAAGGCTTTCGGCCATGTCCCTCAGGCTATCTTGTAGGGTCTGGTTTCGGGAGTACGGGGTACCGGACCCGTTGCTACGTGCCATTAGGTGTCTGTACCACCGGAGCCAGAGCTTTGTCCGCATTGGTAACAACGGGTCAAATTCGTTTCCGGTGGGGGTTGGGGTCTGCCAAGGCTGTCCTTTGTCAGCAGTTCTGTTCATAATTTTTATATACAGAATTTCTAGGCGCAGCCGAGGCGTTGAGGGGTTCTGGTTTGGTGGCCATACGATCTCGTCTCTACTATTTGCGGATGATGTTGTCCTTTTGGCTTCATCAAGCCGGGACCTCCAGCTCTCATTGGAGCTATTTGCGGCTGAGTGTGAAGCAGCCGGGATGAGAATCAGCACCTCCAAGTCTGAGGCCATGGTTCTCAGCTGGAAAAGGGTGGAATGCACCCTCCGGGTCTGGAATGAGGTCCTGCCCCAAGTGGAGGAGTTTAATATCTCGGGGTCTTGTTCACGAGTGAGGGAAGGCTGGAACGGGAGATTGACAGGCGGATTGGTGCAGCCTCTGCTGTAAGTGGTTAAGCTGTTCTCCTGAGCTGTTACTAAGTTGTTCTCAGGGTGGCAGGGCTCTCCCTTAGAGATAAGGTCAGAAGCTCAGCCATCCGGGAGGAGCTCGGAGTAGAACCACTGCTCCTCAGCGTTGAGAGGAGCCAGTTGAGGTGGCTCAGGCATCTGATTAGAATGCCTCCCGAATGCCTACCTGGTGTGGTGTTTTGGGCATGTCCAACCGGGAAGAGATCCCTGGGTCGACCCAGAACACGCTGGAGGGACTATGTCTCTTGGCAGGTCTGGGAACACCTCGGTGTCCCCCCGGAAGAGCTAGAAAAAGTGGCTGGGGAGAGGGACGTCTGGACCTTAGGCTGCTGCCCCCGTGACCCGACCCTGGATTAAGCGGAAGAAGATGATGATGAAGATGATGATGATGATGATGATGATGATGATGATGATGAAGTCTCTATACCAGTGTCTTTATTCAAGTCATAGAGTGATATATCCACTGCGGTGTTTCTGGTTCTTTCTCATAATGCCAAAACCACCACCGGTGCCTGCTTACTTTTTCAAGCTTCGTAACACGGGACTGCTAACCTGGGTAGTTACTCTCCATCCTCTGCTATCATTGGTACTTGAAATTAAAATACTGCTGATGCCAATCAACAATTATTTATTGCCAAACTCTCTGTCCACATCCCAGTTTCCTGCCAGCAGCACACAGAATGATGTCACATTCTGTCCCCACCACAGTAACAGAGTTCCAACAATCGATGTTTCTCCTTACATTAGTTTGTAGTCATATTGTCACATTAGCAGACTATATATTTTTATGAAAATATTACATTTTACGAGTCAGCTGTCACCTAAACAACATTAATTCATGGGATCAAACAAAAAAATGAGTGTTTGATGTATTACATCTCGGTAAAAGTCAATGTGAAAGGCATGTATTTTCTAGTTAGTACCTCTGCCAAGGAGGTTAGGTTTTCACCAGCGTTGGTTTGTTTGTCTCTCTGTTTGTTTGTCTGTCTGTTAGCAACATTACTCAAAAACTTATGAATAGATTTTGATGAAATTTTCAGGATGAGACAGAAATTATACAAGGAACAATTGATTAAATTTTGGCAGTGATCCAGATTATTGTCTGGATGCAGGGAATTTTTTTATTTTTTTGCAGATGCTGTAGTCATCCGAGTTACTGTGTTTGCACCATAACTTCCAGGCTTGCATTCAATGGTGTAATCTCATTCCTTTACCTTTCTATACAACTTTTAGGCCAATAATCACAAAAATAATCCAATTATTCATACTTACTCATCCGTGCGCCAGGCCTCTTATTCAAGGCAGGCCCTATACACAATGCATTCATATACATGGCTGCGCGTTTGCATTGTAGGGCTCAAATAATAAACAAATATTGCATTTATAAAAATGCCGCATTTCTTACAATACCAAATGGGGCTACTGAACAGCCTTGGCAGAGGTCTGCGCTCTTCGAGTGCTTTTCTAGTTTCCTTTTATTTTGATGTTGTCTTTCTTGTTTGACCAAGAACCAGAATTGATGGAAGGGGAATAACATTCTCAGAAAAATAAAGATTCGTAGTGTTTTCATGCTAAAAATCAGTAATATTTTGCAAGAATACCCACTTTTGCTGGGTTTTGCTCCAATACTTTTGCAGACGATGCTAGCTTTTGTGCTTTTTCTAAGGACCCTCATCTGGGTGATAAATGGATAAAACATGTAAGAAGAACTTGAGACAGCTGGTCACCCTCACACACATCTGTGTTGTGTAGTTTAGTGCTTATTTCAAGCCTGGGGGTTTTGATCCAATATCAGCATTGAAGGTGTCACTTGGACCTATATTTTAACACAAAAACAAGTTGTTACTTGATGCTGTACCTATGATTTTCTGGAAGTCCTCCATTTCTAAACATGAACAAACATCATCATTGGCAACCTTGGCAGCGATGGATTAGATTAGATTGTCCTCTTCCATGGGTTCTTTCATTAGCAAACTTCCCAATTCTTGAGAATAGGAGTCTGTCACAGAAGGAGCACTGGAAGGTAGGTTGAATGAGAAATGGTTGAAGTTCGTCCTCCCTTCTCTTACGGCGGGCTCGTTTCTCATTAGCTGCTTGATGTCTTTTGGTAATCTGGGTTTCTTGTTGACAAAGGCATCTCCAAGCTGGTGTGTTTTGAGTTGTTTTTTCCAGGTGTTCATGTCAAGTCCAAAATTATTTTGTGTAGCTTTCAGTTGGTCCCTGAAATGCTTCTTGGGTCCTCTGCGGGATCTTTCCCCCTCTGACAGCTCTTCCTCTCTGATATCCGATCGTTGAGTATCTTAGCGACATGTACCAACCAATGTTTGGTGATGTTCCACAATGGCTTCAATTGAGGGCAAGTCTGCTAGTGTCAAGACTTCATTGTTCGTCACTCGATCCTGCCAGGAGATGTTAAGTATGGATTGAAGTTTGCTTTGGTGAAAACGTTCCAGTGTTCTGATATGACATCTGTAGTAAAACCAAGTTTCACAGCTGTAGAGGAGTGTACTGATAACCACAGCTCTGTAGACCATGATTTTGTTTGATTTTCAGAGACCATGGTTATTGAAGACACGGTTATAGAGTCTTCCAAAGATGGTTTGAGCTGCTCAGAGCCGAATGGAGACATCAGAGTCAATAGAAACATCGTCCTGTAGGAAACCCCAGAGGTAGCAAAAGGAAGGTATTTTGTCCACTGATTGATCGTGATTTGAAAAGGAGGAAGAACAGCCCCAGAGGCAGGTTGTATAAAAACTTTAGTCTTTTTGAGTTTGACTTTCAGACTGAACTGTTCATACACTTCGACAAAGAAAGTCTTTGAAGCTCAGCTGGAGTTGAGGCAACAATTTGGTTGTCATCAGCATATTGCAATTCGGAAATTAAAGACTCCCGGGTTTTGCCATGTGCTTTGAGTCATCGAAGATTGAACATTCCTCTATCATAGCGATAGCGGATCGAAACTGATGGTGATTGAGCATGATACTAAGGTACAAGATGAAAAGAACAGGGGCCAGAACACATCCTTGCTTGACACCACTGTCGATGTTGAATGCTGGGGAAAGAAATCCATAGTATAAAACACATCCTTTCATTCCCTGATGTAGAGCTCGGATCACGTTAACAAACAATCAAGACCTTCCAGAGGCTGTTGCGGGGGACAGTATCGAATGCTTTTTCCAGGTCATAGAACATCATGGACAAAGATAGATTCTGTTGACGTGCTTTTTCTTGGAGTTGTCGAGCCGAGAAGATCATGTCGATTGTTCCTCTTTCAGCACGAAAGCCGTATTAGGAGTCTGGCAGGACTGTTTCTGAGAGTTCAGTCAGACGGTTGAGGATAATCCTCACAAGGATTATTCCTACAATTGAGAGCAGTGAAATCCCAGTCTTGAGGGAGAAGCTCAGTTTCCTAGATCGTGGTCACCAGTTTGAACTCTGCATGAAGATGAGGACCTCCGTGTTTGAAGAGTTCAGCTGGGACATTTTCAGGGCCTGGAGCTCTTTTACCTTTCATTTGAGAGATCGCCTTTAAGAGCTCCTCTGCGATTGGGGGGCAACTAGCTCTGGCTTATCAGGTCTTTGAGTAAGCTGATTGATAACTAGTTCTGCTGCGTTTGAAGGGCAATAAAGAAGAGCTGAGAAGTCTCTTATGTTGATGTTGTCGGTCGGGATCGTCTGATTGTCAGCAACTTTCAGCTGGTGAGATGAGCTGCGAGTGGGTCCGTCTTCCTGGTCGTGTCATAAAAAGCACTCAGGTGATGATGGATGGCATAGGATTTCCTGAGCCTTTTCCTCCCACCAGATGTTTTGAATCTTATGGATTTTGTCTTGGACTTCAGCTTTCAAACATCAGAGATTTTTCTTATTTTCAGTTGAGTTTGGGTTGCTGTAGGATTCTCTCAATCTCTTCTCTTTGACCAGAGCGACGATTTATTTGTTATTTTCGTCAAACCAGTCTTCATGTTGCTTCAGCTTGTTACCAATCTCGAGAGAGACAGCTTCAAGCAGAGCCTTTTTGATCTTGGACCATTGGGAGACTGGATCTGAAGGGTCAGCCGCATCTGCATTGTACAGATGTTTTCTTACTCTGCGCTCGAAATTAATAGAGATTGTGGATAAATGTATAAGTCTGTACATGTGTAAATATGTGGATAGATGTATATGTGTTTGCATATACAGGATATATCTATGTATATGTGTCTATATGTGTACATATAGGTATGTGTATATATGTGTATGTAGGTATATGCACATATATAGCTTAGTGTAGTTACCTTAGTTGTCTTTTGTGTACTTTTTTATAATTGCTGCTAAACAGAGAGCTGCTGAACTGATTTCCATTGTCCATGCAACAGTTGACAAAGATCTCTTAAATCTTTAATCTTTGTTAATGATCACATGGAAATAGTAGAAGGATATTGGGGGAGTGGGCTGGGTGGGCAATGGACGAGACCAAAATAGACCTTTTTATGTTTCAAGAAGGAAACACTGCATTCCAGCATATGAACCTTTATTATCTATGAGCCATGGTGATGGTAACATCATGGTTTAGGCCTGTTTTGCTACATACAGGCCAGGACAGTTTGTTATTCTTAATAAAATGCAGAAAAGCAATAACCTTCAAGACTTAATATACTCTACCAAAGAATGTTTAAAGAAAAATAAAAAAAGACCAAGTAAAAGTGCTGAACTTAATCCAATAAGAAACTTGGGTGAGCAGTTCGTGTAAGGAAACCCACCAACATCTCAAAGTTGAATCTGCTCTGTACAGAGGAATGGACTAAAATCTCTTGTGCAGTCGATGTGCAGGACTGATCAACAAACATTTGGTTACAGTTATTTTTGCACAAAGATTCACATAATTTTGCCACTTATAAATATGTAATATTGGATAATTTTCCTCAATACATAAATAACAATGTGTAATATTTTTGTCTCATTTGTTTAATTGGGTTCTCTTTATCTACTTTGGTGACTAGCATGAAAATTGTACGTTTTAAATAATTTACACAAAAATATAAAAACTTGTACAAGTTTACTAACTTTTAGGCACCACTGTAATCCTTTAATGGTAATTAAATTCAATTCATAACTTGCATGCTTGCATAACTTTTGTTTCTTAATAACCAAATATTGTGATTAAGTGGCCCAGGTCATGGAATGCGAAGTAGGCAAGACAAGCTACACTTTGTTTAAACACGGTTTGTCTTGTATTAGGACTCTGTTCAGTAAGTACACATTTCTAAAGTACAACATAGCAGCCATTCACAAATATTATTATCAAATAATTTTATCCTTTGACATTTGGTTAAAGTCATCCATGAAATCTCAGTTTGGAAATCTGCATCAGAAAGCTTTCCTTCTCCAATTAAAGACTGTGTTTACACAAAGGCACTAAAATATGTTTTCAAAGTGTCAAACCCCCATTACCAGCTTAAGAAGATCGTTTCACACCAGACAGCTAACAGGAATGTATCTTCCTGACTACGCTGACCAGTTACTAAACTGCTTTGTCTCAGTGACTTAATGTAATAGAAACTTTCAGATTACCAATTTCATATTAATCAATTCTGCTGTAAAACTTTTATATAATGTATAAAGTCCCATTGGGCCTTTTTTGCCTCAGGGATATACTCCCAATGGAAATTGATCAGCCTCGGGGGGATCTTTAGCACGTTCTCCGATGTATCTGTAAATATTCGTGAGCTTCGAGCGCCATCCTGAAGCATTGGGAGGCCTCGGGATAACCTCGAAAAATTTCAATGTTTGCATTGAAATTTTGCCCGATGTATTCCCGACACTTTGTGGAGCCTCCCAGACACACGGGGTTGGTTCAGGGATGCATTCCCGTATATTCCGCAAACTATTCATATTCCTGATGCATCCCGGAAGCTTCGGTTAAGTTTCGCAGAGGTATGTAAGAACATTCGGCAAAAATAGATTACTCGGTGAAAGTTCAGCTACACTTTGGTTAGCATTCGGAGATACCTTTCTGATGTTTTTGTCAGCCTCCTCAAACATTCACCGATAATTGTGAAAGGGTGGAGAGGTGCTTTGTTCCTAGCTCGATGACTGGCTGAAATCTACACATGTGCACACAATAAAGACATGTGTTACAGGGATCACTTGCATTAGTGCTGCCGACATTCCATCATGAAAGCAAATGACTCCACAAAATGTTGAAACAAAGCAAAAGCTTCATCATCCTTTCTAGGATGCTTCCCAGTGGCATGAATCCACAATTCAGTGCATCTTGCCAAAAAGGAGTGTGGATCTTCTCCTGGATTTGGTTTAATGTTATTCAATTTGTTTAATTGACCACGTACTGGATACCGGTTTCTTACAGCAGTCCAGTAGTTGTTCTGGTCTGTCGCTTAAAAGGAGTGTTATTGGGGTCTGGTCTCTTGCCTGCAGTGGTTTCAATATCCTTCAAGGCTCAATAATGAACCACCTGAAAAAGTACGCTTCTCACATCGCCTAAGCATAATCTATCAACAGCTGTCTGCTTTTCAAACATTCTGATCCATGCTGCTTCTCCTTCATGTAAAGTGTGTCAGTTTAAAAATGTAAAGTTTTTAAATCAGTATGTGAATATGGTTGATATACAGGTTAATCAAACCCTGCAGTTTAAATTAATGGCATTTGGTGATGTTTCCTCTCTCCTCCGTGACCTTTTCTTGCTCTAAAGTTGTAGCACCGATTCAGAGCAGTTCTGACAGCATCATTCTCTCCCTCATCCTCTGAGGAGGAAACTTGATTAGGACAATGTGCGTGATTGGCATCTGTGTCTACGACTAAGTGGCCAGTATGTGTCTGTAATGAAGAAGCTGAGGATTTGGAACTGAAATGGTCTTCATATTGCTTTGATCCTGTTTGTAATTTGGGTCTGGTTACGCTGTGTAGTGGTTCATAGTCATCAACGTTAATTTGCAACATTTTATTCCGCGCACTCAATACAATCCTTGTCATCAGTTTGAAGTACTCCCCTGGTTATGGCTAACAAAGGTGCCTGTATGGTAACTGGAAGTGTAGGTTGCGAAGATGCAGTTAAGGTAACCTGTTTCTACTTTAATGCCTTCAGTGCAGCCTGACATTCATCATAATCCTTGTTCTTGCTTAGTGGTTACCCACTTATTCCATTTTTTCTTCTTCTTGGGCCATTCATCTCTACCTGTCCTTAATTTAATTATTCTCTCTGACTTATCTAATATTTTACCAAAATCAGTCATTGTTTCACAAGTAAAATGCCCATCCTACTTAGTGAACAAACTATGTGAGTCCGTAGGGTCCAAACTTGGGCATGCAGTGACCTTTGTGGGAAAGCAGCCTGTCTAAGCTTCTACCAGGCAACTATTGTGCCACGCAGGACAGCTTATTGGCCTGTGATGCCAAGGGTATTACACGCCTTTGTTTCTTTTAGTAAAAAATACACTCCCGGGCATTTTATGGCCTTTATTTCAACCCACAGTACAAATGCTCTCTTCCTAGCTGCATTGAGGTAGGAATTCGGGCTCAGGCTATACCAGGCTATCTCAGTCACCTATATATTTTTTTATTTTTGATTTTGATATACTGTATTAATCCCACAAGGGAACTTATTGCCTCTGCATTTAACCCATCCAAAGTGAGCACACACATAAACAGTGAGCACACACACACAATCGGAGCAGTGGTCTGACACACACATTGTGGCGCCCATAGAGCAGTTGGGGGTTAGGTGCCTTGCTCAAGGGGACTTTAGCCATGAATGTGGAGGAAGGGAAGGTGCTCCTCCACACATTTTTCCTGCTGGTTCGGGAATCGACCCAGCAACCTTTCAGTCCCAAAGCTGCTTCTCAAACCATTAGGCCACGGCTGCCCGATTATTTGAGGTAAGTAGAGATAAACCACCCACATTTTCCACACAAATAAAACACAACACTGTCCCTGCCACTTACTTTACTACTCTTAATATATATACTATGCCTCCGGTTCCCAGAATCGACTTGAAATTTGAATCTTAAACGAAAACCAGGGTTTTGACACACATATTGTGGTGTTCCAAACATCTTCTTTCCAATTCACTTCACTAAATTATATTTTGCTTGTCTAATGAGGCATAAATTTTCAACGAGAGGTCACTCAGCCCAAGGGTGCCCACTTGTGGCTGATTGGTGACATACAGCTGAAGTGTCCCAGACTTTACAATATGCCTCCGGTTCCCAGAACCGACCTAGGATTTTGACACACATATTGTGGCCCCCCGGGTGTCTTCTTTCCAACTGTCACAGATAATTCACTTTCCTTTTTACAAATTATAAATATGTTTATGACTATGCCACATCACATGTAAACATGTGTTCATAAATCGGTAACTATACCACAATTTAACTTGATCAAAATTTCATAGAGGCTGAGAATTGCAGAAAAAGGTTTTCTGCTTACCTAATTGAAGAACCGGGTCGATTGTCACAGAACTGATTTTGCCTCCACCTCTTCTTCCGTTCATGAGGATCAATCACGCATCACGTCAGCATCACCAATTGCAAGGAAACATCTTCTTTAGGCCTCATCAGTTCTTGATGTTCATTGATGTGTGAAAGACCGAGCAGATTCAATCAGTTCCCAATTTAGTAATTTAATTAAGTAAATCAGAATAATTACACCACATGTAATAATGCATGCTGCCATGTTTCACAAGGCTGAGTCGATCCACCCTCTCCAGCGACGATGTGAATGCCATCTTCTCTCCGGTCCCAAGTCTTTATCCTCCGGGGCTTTCCAGCTTGTTGATTGTCCGTGTGTCTGTTTGAAAATACACATAAAATAGAATCTCCGCCTAAACTGATGCTCTCCCTCACATATAACCTTTAATCTCCAGCAAAGCCATCATATGTGTGCAGTCAAACATTGGCATAACTCAGCATAATTAAAAGAATACACTATTACACGGATGCTATGCAAACAACACACTCAATAAAAGTTGACAGATTCACAGAGGCGAAGACTGTTTTGTTCATGTGAAAGAATTTTGGAGTTTTATATATCAATTAGCTTGTCTGAAACTAAGAGTGTTTGACACTCCTTTTCATGGAATATGTTCATGTTTTATACAAATGCAGCATGCAAACAGAAAATACTTAAAATTGTGAATTAAAGTAATATAAATGTTAACAACTATCAACCAAGAATCCGGTATATATAGATCATTAGGGATTCCATGTATATTATTTTGGTGGCAATGCTGGTAGTTTATTAAGTGATTTCATACATATTAATGGTGGAGAAAATACATTATCATTAGTTAAATTTCTACATTGGTTGGTGGATAATGCATGTATATAAAACCAATAATTAAATAATCCTGCAAATTTAGGTGGAGAATTGGGGTAGACTAGGATTATCCTACACCCCCATGCATGTTACACTTTTAAGAGTTGGATTTATTTTCCCCCTAAGACTTCTGTTTCTGAATCCTGCCATATGGTTCAACAAATATACA
>JBCNYH010000012.1:54745984-54756511 GCA_039654325.1 Tandanus tandanus
CTGCCTCTCTATTCTTCTCTCTGAGTCGTCCTCTCTCCGTCTTCGTGTCTCTAATCTAACTCGATGACGTGTCTCTGCTGGTTCCTTTATAGCAAGTAGCTACACTTCAACACTTTTATTTGGATCAGCACAGATGCCAAAACCTCACAATGAAGATTAACATAAAAATGTTTCAGTAATGTACGAGAACTCAACCAATTACTGTCAGTCAGCAGCTCGCAGCGTATTACACTCCCTACAGAAGAAATAGGTGGGAAATCTATAACACACACACACACACACACACACACACACACACACACACACACACACACACACACACACACCTGGCAAGTCGGCTCTGGCGTAGTGTCCATCCCCAGGTTTGTTTCCAGTTATCATGTCACCTAATAGTTAGAGGCAAAGCAACAACAACAACAACAACAACAACAACAAAAAGTTTTAAGTGCATCATCTTAAATTGTCAGAGAGTCATTAAACTGTAATTAAAATTAAATAATTTAAACAGTCAGCATCTCGGTGGCGGCAGCTGCTGTACACTGCCTGGCGTTATTGCACTCATTAATGGAGTTTTTTGCTTAAATTGTACATCTGGCCAACTGTCCCTCCACAGCAGGTGGCCGCTGAATAACACAACATGACAACACTTCAGAGGTAAACGTGTGTGTGGGTGTGGGTGTGTGCGCACTGCATAGCGAGCTCCGTCTGTCTCCTTAACCCTCATCTGTTCGGGTCAAAATGACCCATTTTCATTTTTTACTCGAAGTCAAACTTTATGTGTTGGTCTATATTAACACCCATGTTCCAACTCTCTCCGGCGTCGTATATCTCTTCCAGAGATGACGCTCAGATCATTTAAACCTGAAGAGGACTATCTGATCCCTCCATCATTTCCTGACATGCCCACCTGTTCTGTCAGGAGTGTTATGTATCTATTTCCAAAAGCAGCGGTATCATTAATAACCGAGACGAAGGGCAGGCATACGTGGATACGGAGTAATTGATGATCATTGTCACTGCTGTATTGTTATTAAAACTTCAGACATGATGTCGTTGCTGATAAATGGAGGTATGAACAGGTAAAGCATGCCGTTGCTTGCCTTGGCAGTGACCCAGGAACTTGACCTCGATGCGCTCCTGCCTTTGACACGACGCTTCTTTCACCTGGCAGGGGTTGTCGTACGAGCGGCCGTCTGAAGCGCACACAGGGTTGAAGCTTATGTGAGAACAGTCGATGTTGCACACGCACCTGTGGAAGCAGATTCAAATGTACTGTTCGTGATTTATCCACAGCCAGAGGATCAAAGTGAACTTGGACTTTTACATCAGGTCAGGGTTGAGTCCCAAACCACACTTTACTATTCGCAATAATATGTCAAAACCCTCGCCACAAGATCTGATCCATATGTAAGCGTTAGTGGTTAAAAATAAATAACTACAGATTTACTAATCTTCTGCGCCACAGTGGCTCAATGTTCTGTCTTTACAGTTGTAAGCCATGGGCTGTGTCGCAAACCACTTCGGTACTTTCAGTTTGTTGTCTTTAAGCCTTTTGTTCCGGTTTTGGAAGTTTGCTACAGATTACTGTCCTGCTGGAAAACCCAGTTCCACTCACTCACTCACCCACTCACTCACTCACTCACTCACTCACTCACTCATCATCCCACTTCTCAGCCTATCTTAGCCAACACTGGGCGAAGGCGGCGTACACCCTGAACAGCTCACCAGACTATCGCACCATTGCAGGGCCGAAACACTCACAACCATTCACGCTCCCATCTAGGGCTGATTTGGAACAGCCAGTTAGCCAACATGCAAACTCCACACCGTCAGGCCAGAGCGTCGGACTCGAACTCAGGACCTTTTCGCTGTGAGATGAATGTGCTAACCACTACGCCACCGTGCTACCTGATCCGGTATCAACCAAGCTTCAACTTTCTGGTTGATATCTTGAGGAGTAGCCTTAGCATTTCTACATAATCTTCTTCCCTCATCTATTTTTGGAAGTATTTATTTTCTAAGTATCTATTTTATTTAGAAGAACCCTCGTTGGCCGTTTCTTTGCATGTTCTCCCCATGCTTTCGCGGGTTTACTCTGGGTACTCTGGTTTCCTCCCACAGGTGTGAATGTAAAAGGCTGTGTATGTGTTGGCCCTGTGATGGTCTGGTGAACTATTCAGGGTGTACCCCGCCTTCGCCCAGTGTCGGCTGAGATAGGCTCCAGCAGGAGTAGGCGGTATGGAAAATGACTGAGTGAGTCAGTGAGAGAGAGTGAGTGGAAACTGCTTCTGTGGTGGAACCGGGCTTGTGGAGGTCCACAATCAGTTTGATTTCTTTGCCGAGTTGCTTGGATGTAAGAAGGGATTACATCAGCCTCTGGAATCTTCCAGACTGTAAATACAGTCAGCTTTTCGGATTTACCGTCACACTCATCTCTGGCAGCATTCTCATCCTCAGAGTCACTAGAATGTGACGTCTCACTGTCTCCACAAAAGACGTCAACCCCGCCCAACAAGTTGACCTCACTTCTGGGGAAAAAACGACTGCTAAGCTGCTAAGGCCCGCAGTTCAGCCTCTGCTAGTAATCCATTCATTCATTCACTCATTTTCTAAGCTGATTAATCCTAAGTAGGGTCGCGGGGAGGCTGGCGCCCATCTCAGCCGACTCTGGGTGAGGGCGGGGTACACCCTGGACAGCTCGCCAGGCCAACACACATACAAAAACCCACACTCACTCTCACACCTAGGGGAGATTTGGAACAGCCAATTAGCCTTTTGTGCATGTTTTTGGACTGAGTTCCCGGAGGAAACCCTCACAAGCACATGGATAACAACTCCACACAGAAACACACGGGAATTGAGCCCGGGACCTTCTTGCTGTGAGGCGGACGTGCTAGTAATCCATGAGAAAAAAATTACCCAGTTTGTGCTTTTATGGTCATTTATGTTAAAAGAAGTGTCTGTATCGTTTAAACGTATCACATACGCATGAATTATGCCGTGAGGATGACCAATACCAGTACACTTTAAAACTGTAATGAGTTTCCTGGTGAAAGAAGTACATTTGAAACCTTACAGGACAGCGTTATAGCAGCAGTTTATTTATAACAGCACAATCCAGTGTCACCTAAATGAGGATGGGTTCCCTTTCGAGTCTGGTTCCTCTCATGGTTTCTTCCTCCTCTCGTCTCAGGAAGTTTTCCTCGCCACGGTTGCATCAGGCTTGCTCATTAGGGATTTATTTATAAGTTCCTTTGTTTGAAATTTATATGGTGGAAGTTATATATCTCTGTAAAACTGCTTTGTGACAAGGTCAGTCGTTAAAAACGCTATACAATTAAAATTGAATTACACGTTTCACGGATCAGCTGCTGTATTTAAACCTCCTGTATCTGCTACAGGAGTAAATGTAAATAATACGTGGTGTTCATCCTTCAATTATCTGTAGTCCGTCAGGGTCACGGGGGATGCTGGAGCCAATCTCAGCTGATTTTGCGCAAGAGGCGGGGTTACACCCTGAACAGATCACCAGACTTACAGGACTACCACAGTCACTGACAACCACTCACACCCACATTCAAACCTGTGGGAAATTTAAAGTAGTCTGTGGACATAATGTGCATGTCTTTGGACTGTGGGAGGAAACCGTATTCCCTAGAGGAAACCCACGCAAGCACAGTGAGAACAAGCAAACTACACAGAAAGACCCATGGTCAAGATTCGAACCCAGGACTCCCTTGTGTGTCACTTCCTCTGTTTGACCTTTGACCATATGACAACGTGCTATGCTAGTTAGCATTATAAATTGTATACTGTGTTTTATTTTCATATTTCTGTGTGTGTCTTGGAGGTGTTTCTATAATATTGAAGTCTCAGTTTATGAGTTAATAATGGTTGATATGGTGATGTATTTTATGAAGAGACATTTATTTAGCATTTATGTAAGGAGTCTCCAGTGAACAGTTAAAGGTGTGCATGGGGTTTCTGTATGAGACAAGTATTGCATAAAGTGTAACTATAAATAGATAAAATCGTGGGGCCGGTGGGGTAGTGGTTAGGGTGCTGGGCTCATGATTGAGAGATCGTGAGTTTGAATCCTGTTAGACCCCGACTGTGCTAAGACTCCTGGGCAACGTCTTAACGACAAGTGTGCCTCTGTCCACCCAGCAGTGTAAATGGCTACCAGTAAAAATACTGGGAAGGTGACCTGCGATGGAGTAGCGTCCCATCCAGGAGGAGTTGAACTCCTATTTGCGTTATGCTACAGAAATCAGGAAAAGCTCTGGTGTGTCGGTAGGTCCGGGTGTAATACAGCCAATCAGACATTACTTCATAAACAGATAAAAACTACCATGTTTTGTTTGATTATCTGATTACTCCATGTATCACTGTGGTGACGAAAGGCCATGTGAAATGTAAATGTAAATTACTTTCAAAGTTTTAGCACCAAACAGCAGAAAGAACAACAGAAATGGTTATTATTTCAGCCGTACCACCCACACACCAGTGTCTACACTGCGTATTAGCCATCAAGCCCACTTGTTCTCATGACGGAATCAAATTCACTACTGTTTGTTTCGATGCCAGTAAACACTGAAGCATTTGAAAGCCTCAGCTCCCATTTATTAAAGTGTTAAAGTTAGCGTTTTCTCAAACACTCTCAAAGAGTATAACAGTAAAATACATAAACCCCTCCTAACAACAACCCCCCCCCCCCCCCACCCCCCCTGCAACCCCCCAACCCTCCAACCCCCAAACCGCCTGCATTAGCGAGCAGTGAAATGAATCCCACTACACAGGGTGTGAAATAATGGCTTCTACACACCACATAGTGCTTTAATGTCCATTAGCGTGCCATTTTCGGATTCAGCTATAGGTGATGTGTCACTTGTAACTCCACTGGGTTTTAGGAAACGGCATCTACACCATGCAATTTCAGCCTGAATGCAATATTTGCTCACATAAAGGGTCGTAACATTAAATATTTGGCTACATAAGTCGTGCTAATGGACAGAAGTGGACATGAACTGAACAGGATAAAACGGTGTAATGGAGCTCTGATGAGGTCATCTGCTGAGGGCAGGAGGATTAGCGGAGAGCTGTGGCTTATGAGTTCTGCTGGCTTTGAGGTCCCAACACTTGTTCTGGCGGCTGTTCTTATTCACACAAGCCTTCATTAGTGAGGATGTAATGAGGACTTGTGTGGGTTTGGAAGTGTGTGTCTGTCTCTCTCTCTCTGTGCGTGCATGCGTGCGTGTGTGTGTGTGTGTGTGTGTGTGCGTGCGTGTGTGTGTGTGTGCGTGTGCGTATTTAGAAGATTGAAAAAGAGGGAAAGGGGAACAGAAAGTAATTTTGTGTCTTTATATATAATTCATTATTATTTTCTTATATTTTGCATGTATGACCTATAGGGCATTACGTGATCGTGACCATTTACACGCCACACGCACAAAGATTAGTGCATTCATTCATTCATTCTTTCGCCAAACTGCTTAATCCTACTAGGGTGGTGGGGAGGCTGCACCATCTCAGCCGACTCTGGGCAAAGGTGGGGTACATACTGAACAGCTCGCCAGTCCGTTACAGGGCAACACACACACAACCATTCACACTCATACCTGTGGGCAATTAGCATATTGTGTATGACTTTGGAATCTGGGAGGAAACCGGAGTACCCGAAGTAAACCCATGCAAGACTAAGAGAACATGTACAATCCACACAGAAATGACCACGGAGCCTGAGACTTGAACCCAGGACCTTCTTGCTGAGAGGCAGATGTGCTAACCACTACACCACTATGCCAACCTGGACCTGAATACAGAACAGAACCGTACTGAAACAGATACAAAGGTTCACAGATTTTCAGTAACTTCAGGGGATTTTCCCTGATTATACCCATACATTTTTTCATGGCCAGTTCCCACCCATCGGACATATCTTTCTTACACGACGGCTACCAAACTGGGAGGGCAAAGGTCACCATGTAATTTCTCTGAGGCACATGGTTCCAGCCCATCGCATTTTTTCAAACTGCAGCTCATGCAACATCAGAGAAGGCATAACACACTCAGAGGAAAGTGCTATCCACCCACCTGCATATGCATGAGCTCACAGACATTGGGTTCCCTGTTGTCACTGTGAGTGAGAGGAAAGTGAACATCTGCTATACTTCCTTCCTAGAGAGCACAGCCAATTATGCACTCTTGGGCTGTTGGCCATGGATGGCAATGGCATCATCGGAATTATATTATCTCAAGATAATAGGGCAACTATATTTCTGTTGTGGCACTTGGTATCCCCAGAAGTGTGCATTAATTTATCCTGACGTAAGTGCCTGTTCAGGGTTACAGTGGTTTCATTGTGGCTCGCTGTTTGTTTGTATTAAATACAACCAAATAATTTTGTGGGCAGTTACAAAAAAAACCTGTCCTGTATACATTTCTAACCAATTAAGCCCACTTATGACCTGCTGAGTGATGTAGCTGAGTTTGAGCGGCTGACTGAGATAGAACACATTCCTTCTGTTTCTCTTCCAGCATTTTTTGGGGCAAAGAAAATCCTTCCTGTTAAGGCTACGCCCACTTTCAGTTTAAACCTGAACAAGATACAGACATGGATACCTTTAATGGCACTGAATTAGAGTGCTAGAACAGATTTATAGAATAAATCTTCTTCACACTGGATTTTGGGGCGTGGCTGTAAGGATTTGTGTTCGTTTCCACAACAAGATCTCTTTCACAAAAGTCACTGCAAACAAAATGTTCCCCTAGTGGGGGCACTTATTGTCCTTAATCACTTTTTCCAACATGATCACATGATCAATCAAGAAATTCAGTATGTATTCATTAAGATTCTATGGAAGTTTGGTAAAAATCCATTCACAGATGTAGGAGGAGTCGTGGATTAAAAATGGCGCCACAATTTATGAGCACGCTTGGAGCACGATTGGGGTATAAAAGGAGGCAGGGTGCATCCATGATATGAAACTTGAAGGAATCATGTTTGAATGTTCATCTAGATCCCCTACGATGTCGCATCAAGGTCTGTTGCGCTCTGTTAAGGTCTGTTAAGCTCTACTATGCCCTACTACGATTCCCAGATTCCCTGCGATGGCCTGGTGAGCTGTTCAGGGTGTACCCCGCCCTCACCCAGAGTCGGCTGAGATGAGCGCCAACCTCTCCGCGACCCTAATTAGGAATAAGCGGCTTTGAAAATGAATGAATGAATGAAGGAATGATGATAATTTAAACTACATCTTGCTGAGCCCATGAACAAGCAGCGTTACTATCAAGTTCACAGCATAAAAGCTAATATTATTATAACGTTTGGTAGAAAAGCTGCACTCATCTGTCATATTAAATCTAACCTGGTGTTATTGTTCTTTATTCCTTTTCCTTCAGTGCCATTTATGAGACCACTCATGCTGAGATTTACTTTAAAATCTCAGTACGGTGACTGAACTCCTACATATCATTAAATTACTGACAGGAAAGCATTAAACATTAACGATATGCCAGAGGCTATATGACTTTATTGTACCCACATTCATTAACAAACAGTGTGTGCATTCGACGGGTAGCTCCCTGATATTTGTAAGGATGTTAATGCAAACTGCAGAATTATTCCTGTACTAAATAATTTGTAAAACAAGTTCATCCCTTATAGCACCTACAGGGAGCTGTACTGCCCTACAGGTCTGTATCGTAATGTACTGTGTGGATACACAGTAGACCCAGAGAAACCTGCACGCTCAGCAAAACCATCTCCAAAGAACACGAGTTCACAGAAACCTGCCGTCCCTGAACACTTCTTACTGAACAGTGCCAACCGTTTGACGTTGTAATTATAAATCTGTCATTTTTTAATATTCTACACCTCGCAAAAATCTCATCTGAGCAAAATGGTGGAAGATTTTTTAATGTTCGAGGCTGGCAAAAATTTGCATAATGCTTTGTGAATACAAAAACACAATCATCCATGAAAACAGACTATTTTTCACTAAACAGCCAGAAAGTCGATTCGGGCAAATATGGGCATCTTAGAAAATAATAAAGTGTAAAAGGGCAAGTGTAGCCGGTGTGTGACTCGAAGTCCAAAAGCAGTAGAGTTGTGGCACTACTACTATTGGCATCTTTAACCCTCTCATGACCTGTTGTGTGTCCTGAATGCAGACTCCAACTGTAGTAAGTGAGTAATTAGCTTTAGGAAAAATAACTGTGTAATAAACCAGGACTAATCAGCAATCAGTGGGGCTGGTGGCGTAGTGGTTAGGGTGCTGGGCTCATGATCAGGAGGTCATAGGTTTGAATCCCTGTTAGACCCCCACCATGCTAAGACCCCTGGGCAAGGTTTTAACCACAAGTGTTCCTCTGTCCGCCCAGCAGTATAAATGGGTACCAGTAAAAATACTGGGAAGGTAACCTGCGATGGACGAGCGTCCCATCTAGGAGGAGAGCCTGGGACTCGAACCCAGGACCTTTTTGCTGTGCGGCACATGTGCTAACCACTATGCCACTGTGCCGCTCCTAGGATGTCACTTAATCATTTCATGCTCCAACTCTGATAAGCCAGGAGGTTCGTTTGTAAAATAGCAACCCCCCAAAAAAACACAAAAAAAATCAACAATCAGGACTAATCCCAAATCTGATTTTTGGGATAAAAAAGGAACTAATCTCTTAGCATACTTCAGCTTTTATATTCGAGGATGTCTTCATTCATTCATTCATTTCGCAAACCGCTTGATACTACTCGAGTCGCAGGGCGACTACTCTCAGCCAACTCTGGACAAAGACGGGGTACCCCCTGACAGCCCAGTTCATCGCAATGCCAACACACACACAAACATTCACACTCACACCAGGGGGCAATTAGCCTAATTCTGCACGTTTTTGGTCTGTGGGAGGAAACCAGAGTACCCTGAAGATACCCCTATAAGGGTGGGGAGAACATGCAAATACTACACAGGAATGCCCTCACTGAGCCTGGGACTCAAACCCAGGACCTTCTTGCTGTGCGGCAGCTGTGCTAACCACTATGCCACTGTGCCGCCCCTAGGATGTCTCGAAGAATCATTATCCACACAGTTAAAATAATCATCAGTGTGGTGCTGTGTCCTGACTCAAAGCAGAGTTACTGTTCGTTATTTTCCAGTAGCAGCACGTCCCGAAGTGTTTTATTTATGCTACAGCACGCAATCTTTAGAACTCTTTATTTATTAGCAACAGCATGCTTTTATCGGTTTATTGTTATGTTTAATGATGTGGAACGTCCATGAAACAAATTAGATCCTGTAATCGCTTATGTTATAGTAGCTATAAACTCTCATCCGTCTCTTTTCCCCCTTGAAGTTAATAAGACAAAAAAAAGAAAGCAGCTTGTCTTGTTACCTATGAGTCCTCCAACCTGAACTTGGAGCGCTTCGGTTCAAAAAACACTAACACTGGAGACTCACTCAGTCTCACTCACTCATTGATTTACCAAATGCTTAATTCTACTGGGATCGCGGGGAGGCTGGAGCCTATCTCAGCCGACACTGGGCATAGGTGTGGCACACCCTGAATAGATCGCCAGACCATTGCAGGGCAAACACACATGCACACACAACTATTCACCTCACACCCACACCAAGGGGCAATTTGGAACACGGGGTACACATGGGACTCAAACCCAGGACCTTCTTGCTGTGAGGCAAACGTGCTAACCATTACACTACAGTGTGACCATTGTTCTATTTATGGAATAAAATATATACATTTTGATTTTGTTACACTGTATTGCCTCTGCATTTAACCCATCCAAAGTGAGCAAACACACACACGTAAACAGTGAGCAAACACACTTGGAGCAGTGGGGCTGCCACACACACTGGGCCGCCCGCAGAGCAAGTTGGGGGTTAGGTGCCTTTCTTAAGGGCACCTCAGCCATGAAGGTGGAGGAAGGGAAGGTGTAGCTCACTCCCCCAACACCACACATTTTTCCTGCTGGTTCGGGAATCAAACCAGCAACCCTTAGGTCCCAAACCCGTTTCTCTAACCATTAGGGCACGGCTGCCCCGAAATATTTAGATTTAATATTTATTAATATATAAATACTGTACTTCATCTTAGTGTGATTCGATCCGATTTGTGAGTAAAGGGCCGGGTGAGCCGCAGCAGAGTCTCCCATTTCAAACTGGGCCATAGCATTCTTAAGCTTGGGAAAGTCTGCCTTAGATAATTAATAAAGTGCAGAGTATTAGGGACACTAGGACACTTATTAATAGGCTACAATGTGACACTACATCGTGGTGGATTGTTCCACTGAAGCTGTTAAGAGTTTGAGTGAGAGAAAAAGATGAATGTAGTGCAGTCTGATGATGGACACGTAACATAATGTCTGAGGAACACGTAAGTACAATATCCATGAGGTACAATGTGTAAAATCACACGAATACAAGAGAAGTGCTTCAGTTACATTCATTCATTCATTTTCTGAACCGCTTATTCCTAATTAGGGTCGCGGGGAGGCTGGCGCCCATCTCAGCCGAC
>JBCNYH010000012.1:54836381-54848905 GCA_039654325.1 Tandanus tandanus
TATATATATATAAAAGCAAGCTTTACCTAATATAGTTCAACTTTCAATTACCTGCACTCAAAAAAAGACGCCAGAGTGGCATTCAATGTCAGAGAGTGAGCCAGAATTTTTTGGTGCATGTACCACAGACATTAGCAAGCAGCTAATTTTAGCTTTAGATTAGCTCACATGATCAGACTTGCGAAGCTCACCAGGAGGAAGCTCCCATCTGCCTTGACTGTTCTCCATTCAAACCCTACTGCAGTGGTGACCAACCTTTTTGCTGCAGATCTACCTCCCTGAAGCCATTCTTATACCCACCTGAACACCTAAACATCCAATCAAGACTCAAAGTTATGATCTGTAAGGTGGACACCATTACGGTTGGAGCTACAGACTTCAGGAAGGTGGATCTCCAGGACAAGGACTGGGAACCCCTGCACTACTGCACAGCTCTGTCCACTCTGTTATTGTCAGTGGTAAGCTCCGGGAATAAATTTTAACTTGAGGTGGAAGATTAGCCTAAAGCTTTTTAACTCTCAAGCTAAAGTCCTGTGATGCATTCACCGTAAGTATTCCCTTACCATCTACTTGTCCTGATGTTCTTCCCTGCTAGAAATCTGCCTCTGCATGTCTGGAGCCTCTCACTGCCCAGGCGTCTATGCTTTAAAACAAGCTTGACTACATCTGCCTTGCCTGATGTAAATTTGTTCAGATTTGGCCCCGAGTTGCTGGATTACACCTACCTCTTAAAGTTTTGGCTTTGCCTTCCTATGCACTGGTACAGCGTGTTCCTGTACTCGTATGTAATGTCTTTACTCGAAGACGTTCATGTCCCTCTGTTAGTTCTAGCTTCATCTCAAACAGCTTTCAGTTCTCTGTTTATTCTCCTGCCTTCTGACTCCTCAATCAGTGCCAGCTATGTACTATTATTGTGTGGCATGGATAGACCGTCATGCTTATCCATTCAAATAACTTTGCAGTCATTCATCTAATCAGCAAATAACACTCCAAAACCCCAAGTTCATATCAGTTCCCTTTACACTCCCCATCACTGTCACCTGTCACTCACGCAGCATCACTTCTTTCGAAAGGCCATGCATATCCCGGCTCCAGCTGACTCCTTCTGTCATCTTCAACTGTAGAAACTCCTCAAGCTTATCGAGCCCTTGTTATCCCCTTATCTGTCAGCCTGAAGAGAATATTTTAAATGCAGTTGATCCTCATGCCGATATATTGGACAGTCTGAGAACTAAATGCATCACATCACATGCTTTTCCCTGGAGACTCCCTCCTCACCTACACTACTATGCTTCTTGGTATTCATTCGATATCTGGCCGGGTTTACCCACCATGCACCTCCTGACTGGCTGTCCTCATGCTTTTTAAATCTCTTCTCACTTTGTGTTGAATTCTTACTGTGTTTCAGAAGGGTCAGATCGTTGAGCCGCATCAAGCTAAAGAGATTGTTGTAATTGGGTGAAGAACTTTCCGATGTATTATTAAATCCAGGAAGGATAAATGTGAAAGTGTCAACCTAACATAAGAAACGTGGTCTTAAGTGAGATCAGAGATCGCTTTTACCCTCGGTTACCCTCGGTGAAGTCGAATCATAAAAGATTGACAGTAGGACAGAATGTAGGTTGCAGTGAAGAGGCGGGTTATCCAATCAGTAGGTTTTTTTCTTCCCTGATGCCATATTCCAGGACAACAATACCCGGATTCATCAGGCATAAATAGTGAAAGGGTGGTAGAGGGAGCACGAGGAATCATTTTCACAGATGATCTGGCATGACAGAGTCCTGACCTTAACCTGAATGAAAGTCTTTGGGATGTGCTGGAGACACAGCGGTTTGACGAAAACTTCTATGGAAATACTTTTTTTGACGTCGCATATGATTGGATAAACAAACGTGATGGTGAATGTGTGCCGTAAAAGAAGCTGAAGGAGGACTACACTGGGTTCTCAGTCGACACTGGGTGAAGGCTGGGTATACCCCGAACAGCTCGCCAGACCATCGCAGAGCAACACACACAACCATTCACACTAACACTCGTGGTCAATTTGGAAGAGCCATTTAGCCTGGTGGGCATGTTTTTGGACCGTGGGAGGAAACCAGAATACCCTGAGGAACCCCATGCAAGCACGGGGAGAACATGCAAACTCCACACAGAAATGGCCTTACTGGCACGGAGCTTAAACCCAGGACCTTCTTGCTGTTATGCGGACGTGCTAACCACTACACCATAGTTATCAAAATGAATATCAACCTGGAGATCGCAAGTTCGAATCCAGGTTAATGCCACAGCCATCCGTGACTGGGAGTCCATGGGAGCTAAATGGTCGAGCTCTTACGGGAGGGAGGGATGACATACGCTCGTTTCCCTGTCACTCACAGCGATTACCAGCCAATCATGTGCGTCTGTGAGCTCATTCGTACGAGGGGCGGATAGCGCTTTTCCTCTGGGGGTGTTAGGCCGCCCCCAAATACGCATCCGCAGCAGTTAGAAAAGAGGCGGGAGGCAAAACTGCATGTCACGGAGGGGGCATGTACATTCTTATGCCCCTACCTGATTGGTGGTGGTCGTGTGATGGGGAGGGCAATACTTGATGGGTGGGAATTGGTACGACTAAATTAGAGGAGAAAATGGGGAAGAATAAAAAAAATCAAAATGCAAATTCATTACCACAGAAACGAATGACCAACTATTATTAGTTTAACTCCGGGCAGTGGTGGCTCAGTGGTCAAGACTCTGGGTTACTGATCAGAAGGTCACGGGACACTGTTGGGCCCTTGAGCAAGGCCCTTAACCCTTAACTGCTCACTCGTATAAATAAGATGAAATGTAAGTTGCCCTGGATAAGGACAGCTGCCAAATGCTGTAAATGTTTTGAAGGAAGCTGTGTGAAGCAGAAGCCACCCCAGGACTCCAGCTCAGTTCTCAGAATCATCAACTTACTTACAAAAGAGGCCACCGACCAAACGCAACCTTCCTCTGGGTTAACGTCCTACATTCACGTGTGAAATAAGAATATTTAGGTAATCTCCTTTCCCTTCCCTGTGTTCTGATAATTTCCTCTGCTGCTGTTCCACAATCAATCATCATGCCACCATTAAGTGAAGGTGTGGTCTGCACTTGTTACAGGCAGGACATGGCAAGGCAAGTTTAATTATATAGCTTTTTACACAAGACAGACAGATGCCACTGTAAGCAATTTCATTGTGCAAAAAATTAAAGTAATTAAAATGAATTAAAGATAAGAGGATGATGAAAGATAAGATCAAAATAATGATTGACGACACGCTAACGGCATAGTGCAGTTAAGGATTTTTAAGTAGCGCAGGTTAACAGAAACGCTTTTAGGACTGACAAAACACTGCAATTAGCTACTGTGTTGCAAAACAAAAGTCAACCAGGCGAATTGCAGCTCCTTTGTGTTTCACGTTGTGTTTCATGTTCCAATGAAGGGTGTAACTGCAATCTGTACTTGTTTAAAGTCAGACAGGAATCACAGCCTGCCAGCTTCTCAGCAGCACTTTTCACGAGATGAGAGTTTTCAGACTGCTGTTAGAAGTGTACTGTATGGTTAAAGTTTTACTGAAGTAAATAAAATTACACTTGTCACTTTATGCATGGCTTACAAGTAAAACATCCGGGATAAATGTCATGACTGTAATATTCGAGGAAAATAAATAGAAATGAAGACTGAATATGTGCAGTCTGCAATGTTTATTAGCATACTGCAAAAAAAAAAAAAAAAGTAATAAATAATACAAGTAAATACTGATGACTTGAGTAAAAAAAAAAAAAAAAATGAAAAAAATATCGACGTTCTCACAAGTTATTCAACTTTTAAAGCTATATTTGGGCAGTTTTACAGTGGTTTGGGCAGTTTTACAACAAAAGTAATTTTTGACCATTAACACCTAGAACTAATAATAATATTATGTTATTTATTTACTATGTTATTCACCCTGTGTGCACTATCTCTCTCGGTCTCGGACTAACGGTTTCTTAAATATTGCGATTTAAACAGACACAATCATGTGTATACGTTGTGTCAAATTGTTTTAAACGTGTTGTATGGGAAATAAAAAGTGGATAGTGAGACATGTATTTGTTATTTGTCACTTTGCATGCTATGTCTAAGTCACTGATTTTGCCGTACTGGTTGAGCTCTGTTTACAAGAATTTCTGCGAACCATCATAAATGCCATGTTTTGCCTGTCAAAAATGTCCCCTCCTAAACAAGGGCTCTGACTTGGGTTATACATTTCAGTTTGAAACCAAATACCATATTACCTGTAAAGGTACAGATGTACTAAACATTGTTATCGACAGTTTCCTCTAAAGTGTGATGCTGTAAAAGTTGGCAAGAGTCAGACGGTTAGATGCCCGTCAAAACATGTCCCCTCCTAAACATTCACGTTTCCGTAAAATGGGAGGTCCAACGCACATGGCTGTATTTTCACAACAGATGATTGCTGGGCTCTGAACTTTTAAACGATAATCTAGAAAGCCTTGTGTTAACAGATAATCTCATCTGATAAATAAGAATTTGAAGTTGATTTTTTTAGTCCCTGTGACACATACATGTGTTCCCTGACTGTAAAACTGGCCAATTATCATTTACAGCATTCAGGAGACACCCTTACACAGAGCGACTTACTTCACTTAACCTCATTCATACAATTGAGCAGGTGAGAGTTAAGGATCTTCCTCAAGGACTCGACAACAGTAACTATGTGGTATTGAGCCTTAAACCACAAAGCAAAGCCTTAACCACGGAGCTTTCACTGTCCCTCTATTTAAAGCTATATGGTAGAAACACAATAAATAAATAAGAAGAATTTGCTAAGAAATACAAACAAGCCATTTTTAACCCGCTGGCATGCCCGCCTCACAGCAAGAAGGTCCTGGGTTCGAGTCACGGGCTCAGCAGGGGCGTTTCTGTGTGGAGTTTGCATGCTCTCTTTGTGCTTGAGCGGGTTTCCTCTGGGTACTCTGGCTTCCTCCCACACTCCAAAGACATGCACATTAGGCTAACTGACTGCTCCAAATTGCCCCTAGGTGTTGATGTGAAAATGAATGATGGCGTGTGTTGCCCTGCAACGGTCTGGCGAGCTGTTCAGGGTGTACCCCGCCTTCGCCCACTGAGATGGGCTCCCACCTCTCTGCAACCGTAGTGAGATTAAGTGATTTAGTAGCTTTTTTAACACAAAGAAGTGGATCAATATTATTACTCTGACACGCTGTGGAAATGTAATTATTAATTTGCATTGGGTTTTTTTTTTATGATTCTTTTTCCTGATTTTATCCACACACAGGCTTGCTAGGGTGCTTCCTCCCGATTTAAACCACAGCCTGTATAATACTTATAGCAGCTGAACACAGGATAATGCACAGAGTAAATCTTTCTGTTCACTGGAATGTTTTTACTGGAATATGAATCTCATTGAGCTTAAAATCGTCTCCTTTTAATGACGGATATTTTTTGATTATTTAAAGCAATAATTTTAGGAACAATATAAATGATCTGCTGATAGAATAATTTTAAGATTAATACTATATAAAATAGCCCATGATATTCGGTAGAGTGGCATGGTGGCGTAGTGGTTAGCACATCCGCCGTATAGCAAGAAGGTCCTGGGTTTGAGTCCCGGACTCGGTGTTTCTGTGTGGCGTTTGCATGTTCTCACCGTGCTTGCGTGGGTTCTTCCAGGTACTCCGGTTTCCTCCCACAGTCCAAAGACATGCACATTAGGCTAATTGGCTGTTCCGAATTGCCCCTAGGTGTGAGTGTGAATGGTTGTCTGTTGGCGCTGTAATGGGGTGTTCAGGGTGTGTCCCGCCTATGCCTACAGTCAAATGAATGAATGAATGAATATATTAGATATTATCAACAGCAGTGGTCTGTTTCATCACAGTCCAGTCACATCATGCAGTTTAAAGCTCAGGAAGTATGCAGAACCTCTTTAATGCGCACTTTCTTCTGCGTTCTGTAATTATATTTTCAACCTGCTGTGCACATTTAAACACAATTGACTACTTGCTAATAAATTAGTAAACCCTTTATATTAAAATAAGACATCATCACGTCTTATGTGCACACAATACCTGTGTATACTGTTCGGACACACATGGGTGTTGGCCTCAGATTGCTTTACCTTTATATTACACTGCCAATCAGGAGTCAAGTAATTACATTCCTACTGGCGCTGCAATGATTTCTTCATGCTTGAATGGTCCTGAATGATTACAGGGGTATCTATCTCTCTTTAACCAGACTCACGTATAATATAGCGGGTAATTAATTACAATAGTAAATAATTAGGATGTGGCTACATGGTGCTTATTCACACTGGCATGTGTTTAGTTACGGGATTATTATGGGAGACATTATTTAAGGTAATAGAGTTAGAGAATAATTTATGACTATGAGTACTAATTTATAATTTGAGAGCGCCATACAGGCACCTTCATAAACATTTGTATGGATAAATAAAATCGCTTGAAGTGGTGTTGCTTGGTCAGCGGTTTTAAGTTAATAAAGGATCTGGACATCTCTGTGTGTGGCATTTGCATATCTGGTGTCTGTTGCTGAAATCACAGAACATTGAAGACTAGATGTCAGTCCCAGTTAAAGGAAAGCTCAAAAAAAAAAACTTCCAGAGGGTATGAACATATACAGAAAATCAGAGATATGTTCATAAGACTGCAGGTGCCAAGGTGAAATATATGGCATGATACGGTATTCACGTGAGGAAGATAAAAGAAAAGCCCAGACAGGTAATCTGTATTTCCTCTAATCTCTGAAATGAAATGCTAAGAAAGAATCACTGCCAGTCCAGAACTTGATAGAATGATGAAGTTTCCTTATGTAAGAAATTAAACAATTTAGGAATTTAACCCACAACAGGGTGATGGGCTAGATTATCTTCATATAACAGCATGTTTATAAAAATGTTTATTATTGCCGTATATTATTTGAATTGTTTGAAATGTTCCTGTGAACGAGGAGTTTCTATGAAAACTATAACACATTGGAAATATAGGAACGGCATGATCTGATCGATAGGGTGAGAAGCTCAGCCATCCAGGAGGAGCTCGGAGTAGAACCAATGCTCCTCCGCATTGAGAGGAGCCAGTTGAGGTGGCTCGGGCATCTGATTACAATGCCTCCCAAACGCCTCCCTGGTGTGGTGTTTTGGGCATGTCCAACCGAGAAGAGACCCGGGGGTCGACCCAGAACACGCTGGAGGGACTATGTCTCTCGGTTGGTCTGGGAACGCCTCAGACCCTGGAAGAAAATGATGATGATGATGATGTTCTGATCAGTTCACTATCTCAGATAATGTGCGAATAAAAATGACGAACACTCAGAGTTTCTTATGGTCATTTGGAGCAGGCGACATCATTATCACGCTTTAAAACGGTAAAATAAACTGCTGTGTTTCCATGCAGTATATACTTAAACACCCTTAAGGAGTGTATTTACATTTCCATGTGTACGCTATGTTCTAAACTCTGAATGAGTAAGCTGTAAACAGACTCCGTTGGCTACACACATGCTGTTAGCTTGGAGCCTGATCTGCTTCTTTCATGTCTAAAACTATGCAAAAATAAATCAATAAAACGTCATTTTAGTTTACTTTCTTTTATGTTTCCGTGTAGTATATACCTGGGAACAGTATATGTATAGAGGGACTAGTATAATAAGGGACTTGTTTCTATTTCACAATGTTTGTCTTGATCTCTCTCTCTTGGTTAGTTCATGTGACACTCACTGGACGCTCAGGTGAACACGTAATGCCAGAAATGACCAACAGTGAGGAACATTTTTATTTTAGCCTCCTGCTAGCTCGGCTAAACTAAGCTTTACCTTCTTATCTGTAAAACATTCATAACATTCCATTACTTCTACTACTACTGCTAAAGCACACCCGAAATCAGCACCACTCTTCTTGCTCAAGTCTGGCGGGTGTTAACACTATAAAGAGAAATAAAATGTCGAGATCTCAGAGCCGGCTCTCTCCAGGTCCATGCAACAAATAGCCACAGATCAAGGTTTAATTATTTTTATTTTATCGAGAGACATTATGACGCACTTGAAAGTTACATGTCGCTCATCTCACTGAAGAATTCTCTTCACAAAAGCAACTTTAGGACCAAGAAAAAAGGGTTTCATCGTTACCCTACCGCTTACTGGTCCTGAGTCTAAACAGTGAACACTTTATCCGAGTTCAAAATAAATCACGTTCCAAGAGTAGGAACACACAGTTACACGTTTTTGGTGTATGCCGAATAAGAACATGCATTTATAGTCCTTCACACTCACTGTACATATCCATACAGTCAGAACTGCTGTCAGAGATGTTAAAGGAGCTTAATCCTCAAATTCATCAGCTCTGTGATATAAATAAGATTATTTACTTCATTACTTTATATTAACCAAGAGCTTTTGAAATAATAAGCAGTAAATAAGTTAGCAAAGGAAGAAAATCTAAATAGATATAATCTATTAAACTAAAAGTACTCTAGTAAAGCCCAAAGACATGTGGATGAGATTAACTGGCTACTCTAAATCTGCCCCTGGTGTGAATGTGAGTGTGTATCGTTGCCTGTATCTCTGTGTTAGTCCCACAGTAGATGGGTGATATGTCCTGGATGTACCCAGGTGGTGGGATAGGCTCCAGCGCACCCGTGATCCCTAAAGTATAAATGGATAAATGACTGAATGCATCCCCAGTGCTGCTAAATGGGTTATCAAAGGCCGGCCGTGTCTCTCACTGTCTGTGGTGAGAGGCATGTAAAAGAACCATTGCTGACTTTTGTAAAGAGTAGGCTGCATAGCCGTTAGCGTTAGCCACTGCCCTGGCCTGGCGAGGTGTCCAGGGTGTACTCTGCCCTCGCCCAGAGTCGGCTGAGATGGGCGCCAGCCTCCCCGTGACCCTAATTAGGATTAAGCGGCTCAGAAAATGAATGGATAAATGAATGACTGAATACAGCGTGTTTGCTTGAGCATTTATTTTTTTTGTTCATGGTAAATAATATGTTATATAATATCAGTTCCCGAAACAAAAGTTCACGCGACAAAATCAACAACAGAATAAAAATGATTTATAAAGAGGCAGCTCCATAATTGATGACTCAATACCTTCTATCTATAGATACAAGCTTTTCTTAGATAACTCAATTTAAATATAGTAGTTTTGTCTCAACACTGGGCTAACATTAGCTTTTCCCTGCAGTTCATTCATTTGAAATGCTTCAAGACTGACGTGGCATGTATTAATAAAAATATATCAATGTGCTTATTTAATTATTTGTGAGCAGTTTGTAAACTTTAGAGTATTTAGAACGTTATTTAATACCTTTAAATGAGCTTTGCTGAGCAAACTGTACAGGATATACACTGCCAAGTTACTCAGCTGCTACAGAAGCGTGCGTCCTTCTCTCAGTGATTCAGTTTAAATTCTTGGGTCTTTAGCCCATTAAGCAACAGCAACCCTGGAATTGGTGCAACGTTGATTGTTTTCCAAAAAGATAGAAAGATGAAGGATGTTATGGGCTTTGGAAAACTTGCTGAAATACTGTACTCACCTCATTTACGTGTATTTAAAGAACACATGGTTCTGCTGCAGGCCAACTTCATTTGCTTGTTTAGTTTAAATGTAATACCCTTCAGTTTCCTATGGTCTGCTGCAACATTACTGCTGGAGCTGTTTAATTATTTCATGCTTCAGTTCATCAAAACATAATGTGTCTGCTGCACAAATGCTGTACGAGGCTGACGAAGAAGGAATAACGCTGGAGCAATAAAACTTGAGGGCTTCCATACCAAGGGGATTCAAGCACTACAGCACTGATGGAAGAAGTGTGTAAACCAGGGGAGACTATGTTGAAAAATAAACCACATCTGGCTAAATTCCACCACTGCATCATGTTCAGTCTATGAATTTTTCAGCCCGCCCTGGTAAATATATACACAACCCTTAAACCGGCTACACTGCACAGTGCATTGCTATTGAAACACTATTTTATCAATTCTAGCACAGACTCGTGGAGACAACCCTGCAGACACAAGATCATGTTAATTAACGTTAATTAGCATAGTTAGCTAATGTAAACTGGGTACCAAGGTAGCTAAAAAAGTTACGTCCAACTTACGGAAACCTCTGTTCTTAATACTTGAGGGTTTTTTTGGGGGTTTTTTTGCATTTATTATGCTTTCATTTGGAACCGTTGTGACATTGTGTCACAGGCAATGATTTCTGGAAGTCTTCCTGAGCCCATGCAGTGAAATCCATGACAGAATCATGCCTGTTTTTTATGCAGTGCCGCCTGAAGGCACAGAGCTCACGAGCATCCAGTACTGATTTTTCGGCATTGTCCCTTGCGCACAGAGATTTCTCAAATACTCAGAATCTTTTGATGATATTATGTTCTACAGATGACGAGATATTAAAAGTAAATACAATGTGTACACACAGTTTTTTGTAGATTGGTGAACCACTGCCTAAATGCTCTTTTTATGCCCAATCATGCTACTGATCTCTTGCCAATTAGCCGAATTAGTTGCAAAAATGTTCCTCCAGCTGTTTCTTTTTAGTACCACTTACTAGCTTTTTTCAGACGTGTTGCTGCTGTAAAATCCTAATCAAATAGTAATATGTCTCACTCCTGAACGCCTCTCTGGTGTGGTGTTTCAGGCATGTCCAGCCCGGGGTCGACCCAGAACACGCTGGAGGACTATATCTCTCGGCTGGTCTGGGAACGCGTCTGTATCCCCAGAAGAGCTGGAGGAAGTAGCTGGGAAGAGGGAGGTCTGGACTTCACTACTTAGGTTGCTACCCCTGCGACCCGTCCCCGGATCAAGCGGAAGATGTTGATGATGATGAATATGTCTCACTTTCAACATATTATAGCAGAGTTTCTGAGTGGAGTCCCATGGGCATGGGACATGTCAACGTTTGTCCCATATCCGTGCCTAGGACGATGCACCATAAAAAACTTTCACGAGCTTTCATGACAAACTTTCGCCGAGCAAAACAACATCAAACGTCAACGGGAACACGGAGCATGAACTCGTTAAACGAATAAATAAGCTAAGAAGACAGGTGATGCAAATAAACATGAAAATCAGCTTGAGAAAGTCTGTGAAAAGAAAACTCAGTGTTAACCTTTCCAGCTTTCGCTCCGGACCGTAGACCAGAATCGTTGCATTCAGTTCTTATTTACATTTTACACAACATCACAGCTTTTTTGGAATTGGAGTTGGATATGAGTGGTATGTAACCACAAGAGGTTGAGATATCGTGGGGTTTTGGGGTGGGGGTGGGGGCGGGAAATCTGATTATTTTAGTTATGTACTGTAGCTCTTAGACTCCATACATCACTGCTCATAAAAGCCACAGATTTATTACTATCCTCCATTTGAGTGTTTCCCAAGTCTCTTCCCATCATCTCGTCATCTTATCCAATCGGCTCTGCTCTTATTTCTGACACCATTTCTGTCAGTGCTATATGATTTACACACACACACACACACACACACACACACACACACACACACACACACACACACACAAACTTACCGATAGGACAGGGTCCCTCAGACACCACCATGATCTCAGACTGCTGCTTGCAGGCGTCCCTCCGGAGCAAGCACTCGTTATTGTAGAACTTGTTATTGGAGCCGCATACTGGGGCGTAGTCGTTGTTACACTGATGGAGGATGGAGAAATGAAGAGTGTAAGAAGCTTTGCTGTAGTTTAAAATGTTAATCCAAACCTTTTCTGATTGGTAGGAATGTATGTTCATTTTGACCTCCGCCAGGTTTTCACCTGTGTTGTTAAGTTAACTTGTCCGTTTGTTTGTGTGCAAGATAATTCAAACGGTTATGCACGGATTTGGGTAAAAAAAAAAATCAAGAGTAGAGTGCAGTACAAGTAGCAAGCCATTACATTTTGGAGGCGATATGTGCATGGAACCATGTTGGGGGAAAAAAAAGAAAAAACATTTAAAAAAAGCGTAAATTCCAGGAAAATGACCATTTTATAATTGACAGATGTTCATCAGACGCCCACTAGGTGGAGACATTTCGTTAAAACTATGGCAAATTATAATAATCCATTTATGCCTGGAGAAGGTAACTTGCACTCTATGAGTGCCCCTTTCGTTACTTAAGTATAAGATAATAAAATTATAAATGAAGAAAGTATCTGCTTTCAAGGACATTTGTACCAACTGCTTCTCTGCAAAGCCCCTAACATCTCTCTCTCTCTCTCTCTCTCTCTCTCTCTCTCTCTCTCTCTCTCTGTGTTATTACTGAGCTTCTCTCTCTCTCTCTCTGTTATTACTGAGCTTCTCTCTCTCTCTCTCTCTCTGTTATTACTGAGCTTCTCTCTCTCTCTCTCTCTCTGTTATTACTGAGGTTCTCTCTCTCTCTGTTATTACTGAGCTTCTCTCTCTCTCTCTGTTATTACTGAGCTTCTCTCTCTCTCTCTCTCTCTGTTATTACTGAGCTTCTCTCTCTCTCT
>JBCNYH010000012.1:54856953-54871065 GCA_039654325.1 Tandanus tandanus
GTTAATGTCATTTACCAATGTTTAAAATATGTTCATATATTTTCTTGAAACGCTTTGGCAATACTGTACATGTATACGGTCCTGCTAATAAAGCTTTTTAAACTGAAAACTGAAACTGAGAGGGAAAGAGAGAGAGAGGGAGCGGGAGCAGGAGAGAGAGGGAGGGAGAGAAAGAGAGACAGAGATAAAAAGAGAGAGACAGAGAGAAAGAGAAAGAGACAGAGAGAAAGGAAGAGAGAGAGAGAGAGAGAGAGAGAAAGAGAGAGAGAGAGAGAGGATGGTGGATGGTCACCAGAGGAAATCTAACATATCCAATCAGTACAAAATTTACACTGGGTTCTTTCAGAGACACAATCTAGTTCACAGTAATGAAAGTCAAATCATTTCTTCTCAGCACAATGACATTTTTCATATTCATTGCTGTATGTGAGTCCCATCATAATCTTGCACCTGTATTGACGTGCGGTAATTTCAGGTGTGTCCTGCAGGGGCTGCTGTGACTCTTGCTTGCAACAGGCTGGCACACACTTCCTTATTCACATACACTCTCTACGTAAAGCTGGCCTAACGCCCGACTACGTGGTCCAGTCCATGTTTTAACACATCGCTGATGGTCCATCGACTGACCTACACTAATGCTCCCATCTGCTGATAAAAAGGCATTTTCACAAAATATGTCATTTGCGTGTAATCTGAGCGATGAGGAAGCGCAGGGGGTAAAGAGGGGGAGGTGGATGATGTAACGTGGTGTGGTGGCGTGTTTTGGTGAAAGAACCCCTTCAGGAGTATGACACTATCCATCTCTGCTTTAATTTTTTTTTCCAAGTCCATCCATCAATTAATCCATTCCTGCCTCCCACTCGAGCATTAATCAATCCATCCATTAGGCCACCCATTCATCTGCCCAGCGCCACAAAATAGTCCACTTGTCCAAAGACGAGCAGATCAGTGGATCCGTTCATGCTGAGTGCATCGAGTCTGAATAATCTCTCTCGTGAAGAGACTTGCTTCACAAAGCAGTGAGCAGAGAGTGTACTGAGACAAGCAATTAGAGTCTGACACAGGGGAGAGTGTGGAGTAGCTGTGCTAAAAAAAAATCCCGAGCTGGGAAAGTGTGTGTAAGCCGCTGTAAGGCATTAGTACCAGCAATTGGTTGCACAGCTATCAGGTCAGCTAGAGGTCTATGAGCTGTGGAGAGAGTTGCAGAGGTGCTAATATAAAAGACGTTTATTCTCCAACAGCTGTGTGAGAGAGCCACACGAGCAAGGTGAGAAGGACGCAGTGAGTGTTAGAAGCATGTGTATCATTTGAAATGCGTTTTATTGCCAATGTAAGTGAATGCATATGAGAAAACAGTTAGCGCTGATGATTTGTTTAGCCTGTACTGTACACACGGACTGCCACACCCATGTGTGAAACACTCGTCGGAAGCCTCTCAGTGTGGAAGTGTGAAATCCAATCGTGTTATATTTATAATGCCGAGACGTCTCAAAGGGACAATGCCAGGGTTCCTTTGGGTCCCCCAGCCTTCAGTCTACTAATGGATTGCCGGGATGAAATGGAGAAATGAGGAATGAGAAAAGCATCTTTGTACGCATGACTCCTTCCCCTAAGTATACAGCTTTCTTGATAGGAAATGGGTATACCGAGTTAATTATGCATTGCGCAACATGATCCAATCCATTTGCATCATTAGACATTATGTACACCTTCCTTCACCCAAAATGCCTTTGTGAGAACTGACCCCTGGGTGCATTAAGATGGCTGAGACAGCACAAGCCGGGAAACATGAGAGGCCGCAGTGATGTGGAAAGTGCTTTGTGAGTGAGAGGCTGTGATTGGAAACAGCTATAGGAGAGACATGGTGCACGGACATGGACACACATGCACATACGCACCCAATCTACCCTGCAGCCATCTGCCTCCAACTGTTTTTTCCCCCTCCCTTCGATTTCCTTACGATTAGAGGTGCACTATCTGCTGCGTATCACTTAACAGAATGTGCAATCCTTATCAGGAGAATAAATCTGTCAGGGGGCCGAGCCTTGAGGAAGGGCAGGTTAGGACATGGTGCTCTTTGAATTCCTAAACTTTGCCATTTGCAGTCCACAGTGCACCACTTGTGGATTCCTTCCACAAAAGCGTCCTTTTGTAGCAAACTTAAAGGTCAGGCCTACTAATGCAGAAGGGGTGGACAACGGTGACTAAAATCACAGAGTGCTTCAGTATGTATGAGGCACCTAACAAAAGAAAAAAAAAACAGCCTTCTTCCTCTTTCGTTCTTTCTTTCCTTCATTCTGAGCGGCTCACTTGGGTGTCAGATCAGCCTGTTTTATGATGTGTGCCTGGTACACTGTTCCTGACATGTTCAAATCCCAAAGGGACTGCCAGAAGAAAAGAAAAGAAAAAAAAACAAAACAAGTCTCCTGCTTTATAATTAGCACCGCGCCAAGAGGACAGCCTGACTTTGGACAAGAACAAGGACAGAAAGGCCTTGTACAAGGACGAACGTGAATATTCTTCGTATTCTTTTATGCATGATCGGGTCCATCTTTTCCCTCCCAAACACTCTTTGCCTCATCAGTCACCTCTCAGAGCCTGTCCCTTGAGGTCAAACACAAGGCAGCTTTGACCGATTCTGAAACAGGAATTAAACTAGCCTTCCAGAGTGATGAATTCAACTTCACTCTTATCTGAGAGAGCAAGAGAACAGCTCTGTCCTCGTACATTAGAATTCAAGCCCAGCCTTCTCACAGATGCACATTATCTATGACAGCACTGAGAGAGGGTGGGTGAAAGAGGGTCACGTCGAGGGGAAGGAAAAGATCGGCTATGATATGCCTAAGACGTGCGCATATAATGGAAATCTGCCGGGTGTCTCGCCACATGATATTTCTTTCCTTCCCTCAGACCCAGACACGCCTGCTGATGTCCGGCTGAGTGACAGTCCGGTATTCCAAGGATGTCCTTGCTGGAGTAGTTTGTGCTGCCTGTTTCTGACAGGAGTGGAGGGGTGCAGGCTGGCGGAGGGATCGGAGAACCCTGGCTTCTGCCTCTCTCTTTAACTACTTGGCAGACTGCTCTTGATTAGAGCGAATCTCTGCTCAGTGTGGAGCTCCCGGGCCCTGTCAAGAGAGACGGCTCTTCGGTAATAGTGTCTGACAGGCTGAAGGAAGCTTTGCGGGGGTGACACATATGCTACTATAAAGGGGAAAGGCTCTCGTTGGAGTTAGCGCTACAGCAACCCCTCGGTGCTCCGTTCTCATTTCCAAGGCAAATAGCTTTCCCAAGGTTCCTGTCTGTAAGCCACACAGGGCTGGGTAAAGTCCGCGAGAACTATATAATCCTCTAACACATCCGAAATAGGGATGGAGAACAGGTGGCTCCGATATGCCAGATTTTCATTCAGCACACACAGAAACGGGTCCACTTTCTAATCGGTGAGAAGTGCCTTTCTGGTTTTAATTGCAGAATTTGTAATGCATCGGTGGACGTTAACCTTTCTTGGACTATGCGGTGGTATCCTGCAGAGACCTCTCAGTACAGTTGTGGCCGTTCATCTTAAGCTACAGCTATTAGGAGGGGTGTTGAAGGGTGAAAAAATATTCCAGTGCAAAAGTGAGAGTTCCAGCAAAAAAACAAAAAACAATCCAAAGGCAGCTACAAAACATACGGAGAAAGGAAAAGACAGGTGCTAAGGGTGCTGAAGCTGAGCTAGGACATATCAAAGGTGTTGGGATATCAGTGCAAAAATGGTGATTATACAAAGAAGAGCTGCTTACATGGCTGCTTGTATGGCTTTCAAGCCAGTGATGGTACAGTCCCCAGGCACCCATTCAGTTGTGATGGCACCAGGGAACAGAGCACTAATTCCCCTGGCTTGCACTGAAAGGCCACAGTGCTGGTGAATAAAAGAATTACAGATGCATGCAGCTGTGGAAATGTGGGCTTCAGGACAATGTACCTACACCAAAAAAAAGTCATATACTCTAATATTTTGTTGGGCCGCCTTTAGCTTTGATTACAGCACGTAATCACCATGGCATTGTTTCAACAAACTTAGGCAACATCACAACATTTATTTCCATCCAGTGTCGGGTTAATTTCTCACCGACGTCTTGAATTGATGAGGGGAATAACTGAACCACTCCATAAAGTCTTCTCCGGCTCATCCCGAAAACTTTCACTAGAGTTAAGGTCAGGACTCTGGGGTGCCGATACATATGTGAAAATGATTCCTCATGCTTCCTGAACCACTCTTTCATTATTTTAGTTCCCATTTTATATCCGTGCCATCAGGGAAGAAAAAGCCCATTGATGTGACCAGCTGAAGCGGGATTTTTTTTTTGGACAGGTTGTAATCATTGTGTAGTTCTCAGTCTGTGCTGTATGCCGAAGGTTTCTGTACAGAAGCTTCTGCTCTCTTAGCCTCTGCTTTTGGGTTAGAACTCAGCTCTTGTTATGGTAGTGAAACTACATCCCTCATAAACAGGAAAGCCTGCAGTGTGTCATCCGGCACAGCAGCAAGACTCGTAGTATATCAAGCAGACAAGTAGGGGGAAAAGAGTATGAACGGCAGCCAAACGGAGAGAGCAGGAGGGAGAGTTCAAAAATTGATCAGTCATGCTAGACAGAGGGCAAAGAGCACACAACACAAAGGAGAAGTGAGGGACATGCAGTCAAGACTTAGATCAAGGTACAAAGGGGCAGAAGCGAGTCCAAACAATGCACTACAGACACACTGCAAGTGCAAAATGCATTCATCCACCCAAGCAAGACAGATAAATGATTGAGCATGTTAAAAGCTGAGATGAAAGCCACAACAAAGTGAATCATCATGAATGGAGCACGATCACACAAGCAGCAACCCAGCAGGCAGTAACTAGGTGTGACAAAATACCTCATGAGCAGGCATGATAAACAAGACCTGACATCCCACAAACCAGGACTAAATTGGAAATAAAGCAAACGTATACCTGGATGTGCGAACATTTCAAGATCAATTAACGTTTGGAACTATCCCTGTTCTCTTTCAGTATCAGAAACTTGTAAACACCCAAACTTGCAATGATGCAACCCAACCCAATCAATACGCTCCAACAGATGCAGCAAAAATCCCACTTCCCTGCCAGCCTCCTTCCTTTTATCTTCTCAGAGCCAATTATGGGCCAACGTGTAGGCTAAGATCACATCGTATATTTAAAGAAACAGCATCAAATTAGGGCTCTTAATATGCATGGATGTGAGTGCACGGATAATTGCTTGATTATCTCGCTTATCATGAGAACACAATTAAAATAAGCTGCGTGTAGGAGGAATCCTTAAAAATATACTGCCTACCCTCTAAAAGCAAACCTGTGCTTGATTATTAATGATTACACTGTGGTTTACCATGCTAGTTTTGGAATGATTTCTTACCTCCAGTCGCTAAAGCTCTATTTCTCACTGATGGCAATGCCAGTCTGAGCCCTAATCATAAAACCACGGCCGATTAATTCTGCATGATTTAGTCAAGGTGATAAAAAAAAAAAAATAACCGCACAATATAGGGAATCACCAGAGGTAAACATTACAGAGCTATTCCAATCTACAAAGAGATGTTATTGATCTGTTTTGGGTATTTTAGCTCTTTCTATATCCAATGTTTTTAGTCTATGTTCATCCCTAACATCCCCATTTCAAAATCTCTTTTGTACATGCTAAAGTCATTTCCAGTTATTTTTCTCCAGAGTATGCTATGATTGGTGAAGTGTCAAACGCAGTCACATATTCTCAGGAAATTATGTTAAGACAATACGCACTGGTCAGCCATAACATTAAACCACCTGCCTAATGTGAGTAGTTCCCAGTTTTGCTGCCAGAACAGTGCTGACTCTCACAGGCAGGGACTCCAAAAGGCCTCTGAAGCTGTGCTGTGGTATCTGGTGCCAAGACATTAGCAGCAGATCTTTTGAGTTCTGTAAGTATCGCGGTGGGGCCTCCACAGGTTAGACTTGACATCTGGTGAATTTGAAAGGCACCTGAATGATTAACACCCATTACTGAACAGTTTTTGCAGTATGTCAGGGGATGCCCATGAAGGGGTGTACTTGGTCTGCAACAATGTTTGGGTAGATGGTACATTACAATGAGCATGAACGCCAGGACCCAAGGTTTCCAAACAGAACACTGTCCAGACCATCACACTGCCTCCACAGGCTTGCCTTCTTCCCACTGGGTATCCTTATTCTATTTCTTTCCGAGATGAGTGACACACATGCACATGGCTGTCTATATGATTTAAAAGAGAATGTGGTTCATCACACCATTCCATTTCTCAATGGTCCAGTTCTGATGCTTATGTGCCCATTGTAGACGTTTTCAGTGGTGGACAGGGAGTCAGCATGGGCACTCTGACTGGTCTCCAGCTACATGACCCCATATACAGCAAGCTGTGTGCTCTAACATCTTCCTATCATCGGACTGGACTGGTTAGCCCTCGCTCCCTGCATACATCAATGAGCCTTGGGCGTCAGAAATCCTGTCATACCTTGTACCAACTTTGGTAAGTATCACTGCATACCAGGAACACCCCACAAGACCTGGCGGGTTAGAGATGCTCAGGGGGGTATGTTACGAAGCAAGTTTAACTTACTGAGGGTTAACTCAGGGTTACTGAGTGAAGTCGGGGTTAACAAACACAGGGGTTAATCGGTGAAACCAAGGTGTTTTAGAGGTCTGTAAATCGAGTCGGCGTTAACATTTTCTCCGAAATGTAATGCAAAATCATAATTTCTGGCTCTGAGGACTTTTTAATGCGACTCTTATTGCAAAGTCCAACACTGTGAAGGCAAATAAAGATAGAGAGAGCTGTTACCAACACATTGCTAAATCATAATAAAAATATTCTTGGTGTATGTTCTTTATTTTATCTGACAGATTCCTACTTTAAATAGTATTGAAATATAAGGATGTGCAAATTCTAATATTTGAAAACGGGAACATTGAATTAATTACAGGCGACACATAGGCTACATTTCTAAAATTACGCATTAGTCACTGAACAACATGAAAATTGGTGAAGAAAGTGAATTTATAACACACTGTATTTATAATTTAAAAACAATATAATATATATCATTTTACTTTGTGTATTTGAATATTAGTATATTCAGTTGATGTGATGGCTATATTCTGAGTTAAATTACATGTATTTTAATCTAGTCTCTCATGTAAAAAGGAAATAAGTTGATCTTTATAATTACTTTTTAGTGCTCCTTATTCTGGTACTTGTTAGGCTACAAGTACAGTATTGTGGTCTAAATTTCATTTTCATTTTCTAAGCTGCTTAATCCTAATTAGGGTCGTGGGGAAGCTGGCGCCCATCTCAGTCGACTCTTGGCGAGGGCGGAGTACACCCTGGGCAGCTCGGCAGGCAGGGCCTGGTCTAAATTTACATATTACGTATATATAGTTTGTGGGCTTTCATTTGTGATAAGGGACGTGGTGGCTCAGTGGTTAAGGCTCAGGGTTACTGATCCAGAGGTTGGTGGTTCATGCCCCAGTACAAGGCAATTAACCCTCAATTGCTCAGGTGTATAAAAATAACAGATGTAAGTCACTCTGGATAAGGGTGTCTGAGAAATGCCATGAATGTAAATGTAAATATGTATCGCAATAAAATAAAATCAATCAATCAATCACCAAATGGAATTAGAAACACCTGTCCCCAAACACTGGCAAAGAAGCCGAATTCAATCACACAAGCATCAAGATCTTTCATAAAGAACATCATTGGTCTCTTACATGGTTTTGTACTAATGTTCCACCGTTTTTCTACCCATCAGTATCGATTGTGCAATGTAGGAAAATGGGTAGTGCTTATAAAGATAATGTCGAGTTAAATAAGACCATAACATGCTCAGAGCAGGGTTGTGATCCAGTGTAAATTGCCATGGCAGCACACCTCGCGGAAACCCTACTTAGCTTTCATAGCGCTGGTTAATCAGGAAGTTACTTCTGACATCACAGAGTTACTCCTGAGGTTGCCTGGATAAGTCAGTAATCCCCCTTTGCCGCACAATGCTCTGATCCAGTCGTTTAGCCATCATAATTTGCCTCTTCTCAGAGTCTCTCAGATCAGCAGATCGGCCATTTTACATGCTTCCAACACATGAGCTTCAAGAAGCGACGGTTCACTTTCTGAATAGTACGCCTCACTCCTTACCTGATGGCACTGTAATGAAACCATACCCCAGATGGACAGAAAATAATCCCAGTAGCAATATCCAATGCATTACTAAAGCAGTCAAACGTTACATGCATTCTGTCCATCACCATAACATTAGCATTGGGTGAAGAATACCACAACTGAGTGACCAATCTAAGAGACAATAAATGAAAATATATTCTAGCTTTTTTGAAACTCTTTTGCTTGGGAGTATTTCGAATAACCGAGAACATATTTACCCCGCACGACCCGATTTTTTTCGGGCGAAAGTTATTTCTGTCGGTGACAGAACCGTAACGCCCGCCCTGCCGACCAGTCAGCATTTTAGACACATTCGGAAAAGACATGAGACCATTACTGCACATAATGTTAGCAGGAAGTAACGTATGAATTACAGTCGACCCCTGTTTATCGCAGAACCGTTTATGTTCCAGAACCACCCGCGATAAAGAAAACCTCAATGTACAGAGAACACCCCATAACACCTATTTTTTACAGCTTACGACCTAAACACTCCTCCCACACTCTTTAATAACACTTTTTAAACACATTCAAACACAAATAAATCATTTGTAAGCATAAAATGCATATGTAATGGAATAAATACACAGTAATAACTATTTTTTATTTTTATTTTCTACTGAATGGTCAGGGTCTTCCTCTGGCACTTAGTTTCCTTGCCAGAAGGCTTAGAAGGTGCGGGGCATTTTGGTGGCATCATAGGGCTTGAAATAAAGTGCAAGAAGAAGTGGGAAGAGAGAGAGAGAGAGAGAGAGAGAGAGAGAGAGAGAGAGAGAGAGAGGCGCCAAGCTTCCGAGTGAGATTCTGTAACACCAACAGCCAATCAGCTTCAAAGTGAATAAAAAAGGGTGCTCTTTTTGAGGCGTTTACCGATCCAGGTAGTTTCACTTTTCAGATGGTTCTTATTTTCAGTATGAAGGATTGTGCTTTATCCTGTACACATGTACTGTGCATACAGTAATCAGAAATACAACATTTATACAGTACAATACATACACTAAATACATTCATTAGGGATTCTCTCTGTACCAATCAGTCTACGGTGCAGTAATATTAATTTTATCAGCTATTTTTCACAATTTATGTCTTCCCACCTACATACAACCATCAGTGAAATTCAGCCAGTAATACAGTATATATGTTAGAATGCATAAACTAGCATAAAGAAGGCTTATTATAATTCTAGGCTATTAGGAGTAAATGGTGAAAACGTTCAGTTCGCTTTCTGTCTTCTCACATTGCCGTTTTCTGTCCATGTAACATTAGCACAATGACCTAATCTTTAAAACCCATTTGTCACTACATTATTATTGATGCAGGTCTGAAATTTGTTGTGGGCATATTTATTGATCTAATTAAGTGAAATAATTCACAATTATGCCAAGGCTCTAGTTTATTTTTTAAACCTAATTCAGTGGGACTCCTTGGGCGCACTTTCTGTGGAATCTGCCACATGTCAAATTTGCTGCTTTGCGATAGCGTCCATTGGTGAAGGTGTTATATAAGTAAAAATCAATTGAAGTGAATTGAGTTGAAAGCTGTTCTCAAGCCTGGAAGTGGTCCAGAGAACTGAACCCTGGTAATCTTGAAAACGGTTATATGACGCTCACTTCAATCAAACTCTGGTGTGATCAACTTCAAAAGTGGAAATTATCTGCTTTCAGTCAAGTAATGGGATTGGTCCTTGTTTCAAGTTTTATCATGCATTCAGAGTGCTGTTATTGACAGCCGAGAAGATGCAACGCCTTACTGATATATAAAAACAAGCTCTCGCAGGACTGGAACCTTGTTATCAGCTCACATTTGGTGTGTGAGCACTTACACTGAAAACACCTTCCTGCACAATGCACCCAAAAACTGGTGTTCTTCACTGCATGCACACTGATAAAGAAAAACATTAAGGTCTGAGTGTCTAAGTGCCTACCATTTTGCCAACCAATGTGCAAAAAACTGACTGAGTGGTCGGTCCATGGTTTGGAAGAAATTCTGATCCCAGAATAAGTTTTAGGTGCCAAGTGTGAAACATCCAATATGTTACAGTGCTCACTGGCTACTGATGTTACCATTATCAGTCTACATGCACTATACTAAAATCTGAAAATATTTTCGTTGACCTATTAAATGTACTGAATTTTTAAATAAACGCTACCAGCTAGCACTTGTATGTGGGACCCATGTGGGTAGTAAGTGGGCTGAAATATGGGTCGCATATGAAATTATCCAGAATGGCCACATATCAACTGCCTACAAATTCATTTCCCATTAATAACCCAGGTAGGACACCCACAGTGGGAAAAACTGGGAAAAAGTGGAAGGGACTTAGTTGACCCAAGTGGGCCTGAGTTAAAAATGTTAGCCTAGGTATAACCCAGGTCGGACCTGCATAAATATGTGGGCAGTTGACATGGGGCCACTATGAAACCCACAGGCAATCGCATATGGGGCCCATTTTTCAACACACTTTCTACCCACATGGGTCCCACATACAAGTACTGGTTATAAATTTTAAGTTTTACCTAGTTTTTTTCTCTGGGAAAATGTGCACCACATACAGTAGCCAATAGGCAATCTTTACCAGCGTGCTGCACGATACAAACCAAAAAGCAGGCCATTACAGAGGTACTAGGAGCCATTAAAGAGGCCGAGTTGCATGCAAGCGTGACACTTGGAGCGATGCAGCAGGCGCCTGAAAGGCCTGGGTGTGAGGTGAATAAACTTTGGCGAATGGACACAAGGAGCTGAATGACCTCTATTCATCCCCTGAGATCAAACCCACTTCCCTTCTTCCCAGCAAGCTGAAGCTTTCACTACCTCCCCTGTTTTCGCTAACCCTCTTCCCTTCTCGCTCCCACTCCGACATAGCCCTTAAGAGGATCCTCCTTTGATGAATTACTCCACTTAATGGAATAAAGACATGGGCTATGATTTGGTTTTAGCCCTCTGACGTCAAGCCTTTCTCAGCTGCAGTATATGAACCCTGTAGCCCAGAAGAACTGAGAAGGCTGCATTCGGCCCCTCAGGAGGTAACAGGCTCCGAAATAAAAACAATGTGACCCAGTGTTGCCTAAAAACATGACAGCCTCTGTCCTGCAGCCAGAGACCTATTTTGTCAGAAAAAAAGATAAAAAGATAGATAGACAGAGAGAGAATGAGAGAGACCCTGGAATGGTAACTTTATTTATCTCTACCATAGAGGCTAATGATGCCTTGTGAGCCGGGATAAAAATAACTGAGTCATTTAGGGTCCGTATGCTCAGAGCATTGGATGCTCTGTGATCCATTTTCTTTTAGACTAAATTCCAATAGATTATTAAGGATATCTTTTGTGCTCCTTCTCTTTCTATTCCTAACACCCCCCACCCCCCCAACTACCACAGTGGAATGTAAGCCAAGGCTAAATTGGATATAAGTGGTAGCGCGCTTCCTTTAATGAGACGACAACAACCCGTTGAAGTCGGCTGGATGTAAAACAGTGCCATGTGAATTTACAATTAGCGTGCCGCACTTATAGTTAGCATGACATCCAGTGCTATAGTGATAATTTGATTTGGCAATATTTGCTGTGATGAAAAGAGTGAAATTCCAGCCAAAGAAATGGAATGAAACTCCAAATCTATGAAAGCACTGTGTTACCAAAATACACATCTATATAAAGGAGTGAACAACATCATACGCAGAAGAAGGGTGCAAATAATATCATTTCTTGCTACTCAGACACAGGAAATACCAAAAGAGCTATAATTGACCTAAATATCTCTCAAAGTCGTTTGACTGCACTGATCTGATTTACAGCAGGAAGAAATACTGGTTTCTTCTTTTCCTCTTTTCTGCTTTTGAAGAGTTTTCAGTCAGTAAATACTTTCAGGTGAGACTGCGTTGTTTATAATGCTGTAAACAGTCTGTGCATGAGGGTGATCCCGGGGCAGAGAAAACCACTTTTCTGATTGCTTGCAGATGGTTCAGTCTGTTCAGTTTACTGTGTGCCAGGTCAGAAAAAAAAACAAAAAAAACCCCAGCAGAGCACACACTCACCTTGAAGTCACAGATGCAGGTTATTATGTCCCCGATTCTAAGACACTCGCCATCAAACTTGCACGTGTTGGTGTCACACAGGAAAAGATCTGTGTCACGGTCATCATCACCTGCAGAACACACACACACATACACACACGTTTATATACACAACATAATAACAAGAAGCTAATGAATATTTAATGGTTTTTCTATAGTGCCTCTCTTAGATAAATATACATACATATAGATTCACATATATACACAGAGCCCAAAAAAAAAGTCACACACACAAATATGTTGTTCCTCCTTTAGCTTCGCTTACAGCTTGTAATCGTCACGCCATTGTTTCAACAAACTTAAGCAGCATAACATTTATTTCCATCCAGTGTCGGGTTCTTGAATTGATGACTCCTCATGCTCCCTGAACCACTCTTTCATTATTTGAGTCCCTGTTTTATATTCGTGCCATCAGGGAAGAAAAGTCCATTGATGTGATAACCTGCTCATTCACTACATTCAGCTCATCAGCTGACTTCATTTAATTTCCACGTTAATGTTGCTGAGCCTCGACCGGACCAACTGGAGCAACAATGCCATGGAGATTACATGCTGTAATCAAGGCGAAATGCTCTCCATGAAAATATTAGAGTGTGCCACCTTTTTCTTTGGCCAGGCAGTATATCTGCTCTCTCGATCACCCCAATATATCGATGTTTTCTAATATCATGGCGCCCAGTGGTGGGGTCACTGATACAGGAGTAAGCAAACGGTTTCAGAAAGACACTGTGGATGATTCCATTTTATTTCCAAGAGATAACACTGTACTCCATGTTTGTTTAATATGTCTGGTAAGCAAATGGGTCCCTTAAAATTAAAGATGGTGTACTCATAGAAAAAAGACAAATTAAATTAGCTGTAAGGTTGCAGTTTAGAAAAAAAACAAACAAACAAAAAAAAACCCAAACTGGGTTTTATTCTTATAAAGAAATATATAAAACTCACATTTTCCATTGTTTGCGATATATGCTAACATCTCCTCCACACCCCCCCATACAGTCTGCTCTGGGAAAGACCAGCGTACGAGCTCATCATAGCAGCGAGCCCACTGTGCAGTTCTGTCTATGGATGAACATGAGAAGTCGCTCCGTATATATTTATATTTCTACACATCCGAGTGCATGAAGACATGTATCATTGTGTTCTGATAACCGTTGCTATTTAGTGTTGTTAAACATGATTAAGTTAATGATTCTGCACAGTCATACAGCACAGGCTACACACTCAGCAACAGCAGTACACACTGACAATATTCTTCTCTGTAGAACACTTTATGACATGAATTTGATTACAGACGGTCAGAGACGATTTTGGCCGTGAGATTAGATGACTGAACAGTGTAAAGTGTAATCACATTCCTTCAGTCTGGATCTCCCAACCCTGGTCCTGAATGAAGCACGCCACGCGGTTGAGTTTGTACTTCTCTAACACACTCATGTCAGCCCAGATTTTTAGTTGAATTAGGTGCGTCGGAGCGGGAAAAACAGTACTCCAGGATCAGGGTTAAAAGCCTGTGCACTGAATTATAGGACATACAGTGCTTTCTCACAAACAAATGCTGAAGCCCGATTCTAGTGTCTTGTCCTTCGAGGGCTACATTCAGCACTAAATGCATCACAGTGGCACCACGAGGCTGTCCCATTTCATTTTCCAAGCCGATCCAACAGGTGGATCTCAACCTATTCCACGATTCACTGTAACGTTTTGGTACCAGGAACTGACAGACCCAAATGAAGGACAGACACGACAAGATAGGGTTGCAAACAGGGATCCTTTATTTTCCAACGAAGGGAAACGTGGAACATGAGCCG
>JBCNYH010000012.1:54886383-54899885 GCA_039654325.1 Tandanus tandanus
GATCCACACGAGCGAAAACACTCGTTACAGAAACGACGCTCTTCCGATTTGTATTTTCTTGGGTCTTTGTGATGGACAGGTAAGAGAACCCCCCCCCCCCCCACACACACACACACACACATTCGTGCGTGCCTGAGAGTATGGCCATATTTTCTCTCTTGGTCTCTGGGCCGCAGATGGCTGAGACATCACTGGGCTTTGAAGTCGTACACAATCTTCAGAAGATGGGACTAACATGCTCTGTGGCAACACAATATTTTACAGTGTACACTGCAACAATTTTAAACATTGCAACAATTTTAGTTTTGACAATGTTCTCTGATTGGTCAGAAGTTCAGTGGATTGTGTTTTATTAATATGAAGTAAATATTATTAAATTGTAAAATAAAGATACAGAATTAAACTACCAGGTAGTAGCATGCACATACTGGTCATACCTAACATTAGATTTCCCTCATGGTGGCAGTACCAGTTCTGTGCTTAAATATTTCTTAAAATGTACATAAGACATTTACAGAGAAGCAAATGCTTACTGATCTAAAGTACTGAGCAAAAGTTTTAAGCACATGCAAAAAAATTCTGTACAGCAAAGATGCCTTACATTTACAGTAAAGTAGTTAAATTAAATGCCCTCATTTTTTAGCCCTCACTATTAGTGTTGCGGTGAGGCTGGAGCCTATTTCAACCAACACTGGGCAAAGCTCGCCATGCCATCACAGGACAATACACCCATAATCATTCACACTCCCACACCTAGGGGAAATTTCGAACAGGCAGGTAACCTACTGACTGTGGGAGGAAACAGGAGTACCCGGAGGAAACCTACGCAAGCACAGAGAGAACATGCAAACTCCACACAGACACGCCTGATCCAGGGGATTCGAAATCAGGAACTTCTTACTGTGAGGCGGACGTGATAACCACATCAATGTGCTGCCCATTAAGTGAAATATTTCTACATAGAAATTCTTTAAAAATATAGTAGTCTCAGGGTAGAGTTTGTGCAAATTTAATGAATTGGTAATGGGTTGTAAGTTTTACTACCCCTCAGCCGGATATAGCTGGAGGCGTATTGTCGTTGGCTTGGCGGCCGGGCATGCAGGCGGGTGTGCGGCCGAGCGGGTAGGAGGGCGGGCGGTATGGCAATAAGTTTGTCCGGCCCATTGCACGGCTCATGCACACGCCAGCTTTTTGAACTTTTGCATAGGCACTCCCTATGACTTAAACCTGTGCGTGGGGTAGCTACTTTGAATAAGTGACCTTTGACCTTGGCACAGTGACCTTGAACATATAAAGTTTGTCCAAACCATTGCTTGATTCATATGCATGATAGCTTTCTGAACTTTTGCATAGGCACTCCCTATGACCTAAACCTGTGCGCGGGGTGGCTAATAAAATGTTGATTTTCCGAAACTGTTTGTATGGGGGATGGCTTTTGTCCTCCGTTTGCTGGAGGTGTCCTGGCTGAGGGGTTATGACGTTCTATAAAACAGCTATTTTTGAGCATCCTAGAGAGCCACCCACGGTTCTGCTGGAGATTTTAACTGTCATATTTGCTTCTTTATTTGCATGAAAAACCCAGCAGCCTTCATTATGTTTTTATCTGAAAAGCGACCTCTTATATAATATTCTGCTTTGTTCATTGACATAGAATTTTTTTTTCTGTAACATTTAATTTATGTTTGGAAATCTACCGACTCACTAATGTACAAGTCATAAAATAAAAATCTATAGCAAAGTTTATACTAAAAATAGGGTGCCTAAGCCTTTTGCACAGTACTGTATATACTCTACAGATAGACACTTTGTTTAGGTAGATCAGGTTTTTCAGTATTAATATTTAAGTTATAGGTTGATTTTTTTTTTTTAAGTGATTGAACACCGTGCATCTTCTCTTGGCTTGTAGGGTCATAAGTCTCTACAGTCCATTAAACTATAAGCTGAAAAGAAGTGCTCGTAAAGTAAACTGTGCCTTAATGTTAACTATAGATGTAAGAAACCAGAATGAGAAATGCAATGAAATGGATTTAAAACGTAATCTTCAAAATAAAGGCCATAAAAAGTGAGCTGCAGTTCACTTCATTACAATCTTGACCAGAGTCAACCTGTTTCACAATGAAACTATAACAAATCACAATGAAACTGCACACCGATGACTATTGATATTATCATACATCCTTCATTTTGTTTACTTTCTAAGCTGCTTAATCTTATTAGGGTCGCGGAGAGGCTGGCGCCCATCTCAGCTGACTCTGGGTGAGGGCGGGGTACACCCTGGTCAGCTCGCCAGGCCATCACAGGGCAGAAACACACTGACGACAATCCAATGGCCTACTCTTTACGAATGACAGCAGTGGTTCACATTGATATCACCGTATCTAAAATGCAAAGACTGACTTGGCTGAGTCAACAGAAGATCTTTTGAACTTGGCGAGAGAGTTTGGTATGAGTTTTGGGTTATGATTAAAATGATCTTTGTGCTGTGAAGCTTTTGGGAAAATCTGCACTGATAACAAACCCTATTCATCATATTACTCAGCTACCAAGGACACTGCTATTGGATTGATATTTATTTTGTAGCTGAATATAGAGAAACAAATGTGTCGAGGGAGAAAAAGTACTCAGAAGAGACGGGGCGAAGGCTGCACTGCACTGACCTTTTTAAATTAGGCAGTCATGTTTTTATGGAGTTTATTTTGCCCAAGAACTAAAATGTTAAGAATCAATGTTAAATAAAATTGGCTTTTTTGCTGAATTTTTGGGAGGAATTTAAAAAACAGAAAAGAAAAAAATCTGGGCTATGGCTAGGTTTTTGTTAGCATTCGTTGTTGTTTGTGCCTTCGGTCAAATCCGACTCTTGGCCACTCAGAGACACAGGACACAGAGTCCTCTTTGGCAGGTTTTTTACAGGGTAGTTTGCCAGGTTTTTCCCTTACCCTCCACAGCACCTGGTATTCCCAGGCACTCTCCCCTCCAAGTACTAGCCAGGACCAACCCTGCTTAGCTTCCGAGATCCGACAGGATCAGGTGTTCACAGGGTGAATGGAGGGTCAAATTATTCAGAATAAAATACAGAGAATTTACCACTTGTGGTGAAAAAAATAAAAGGATAGCATTTGGCAGTTTTATCTTAAAATACAACAATAAAAAGGGTAAATAAATAGTTTTCCTTTACAAAAGCTCACTTTACACCTTGTCTTTTTAACGGGAGGACTTAATGAGAAAGAGGAGTCGTCAGTATAGTATATTACTGAGTGGGTGTGGCTAAGTGACTCCTCTTCCTAAATTACAGCAGACTAATAAACATTTAAATTGTATGTCTTTCCTGAAGACTCTGATATAAAGACTCTGATTAAAAAAGGGTTGAAAGGTAGAATAAAAAAAATAAAAATAACAGAAACCAAGAATGACTGAAGCATCATGTGTGACAGACACATATACTTATTGTATAAGGATTAAAGGGAGGGAGTATCATATGACATGTATTAGCAGGGGAGGAAATTAACACAAGTCCGCTTAGCACTAGTGATATTGCTGAACATCACATATAATGTTACTATGAATTGTGGGTCACATGACCCTTCCTCATGGCTTCGCTAACCGTTTTAAAAACAAAAATCCGTTATTGTAACATATCCTAACAACTGTAAATGAGAGGCTTGTTTTCTAACAGGGTTCTTATTCATGACACGCTGCCTCGCCCGTCTTCTGAATGTGCGCCACTTGGGCCACTCACGTCACTTTGTAAATAGAGTCCAGTCAGTATTAATTTGTTGCACTATGGCCCATCATGGGGTAATTACAAACACACCTTCCTGGTTCAAAATCCTGCCTGGAGAAGACAAAGGAAATTACCCAAGGTCATTTATCCCCACAGAGCTTCATTAAGTTAAACTTAATTGGATGGGAACATGTCCAATCTGGCAGTCCCGGCCAGCTCACTGTGGATTGTGGAACAACTGAAAATAATGACACCGCTGTGTAAAAGGATCCGAGCACTGATGGTCATTGAATATTTTAGTGCACTATAGCTAGAGAGTAGAAACATGATTAAAAATAGTTTAACTACAATGGGGACATGGAGAAATGAATCAGATGATATTCACCAGTGGACAAGTAGCTTCAACAACCTGAACACTTTTGCACAACATACTATTTCATTTATTGGGTAGGCGACGCTTGGTGATAAAGCAACACACATCAGTCCCATTGCAGTAACTTTGGAAACTTATTCCAAAGTCCACCACTTGTTTCATGAAACACATCAACTGAAGCGAGATCTGTTAGAATGATTAGACCTCATTCACCAACCGATCTTATGAACAAATTGTTGATTTTTTTTTTTAATCTCACTAATGCACTTTTCTGGCATTTAGCAATATTTTCTTATCTGGGATTTGTTCTAAACTATGAACAGAATCTATGAGCACTCTTACACACATATCGGGGCTGAAGTGATGTTGTGAAATCACTACTATTTCCCTTCTTTGTTTTCTTCATATTTTCTTCATATTACCTCCTATGAGCCCTGGAGAGTTTAAATCTACTGGCCAGACAATATATTAAATTCCCCTATACAGAACATAAACAGCTTCAAATCAAGACAGGATTTCATTCTGTTGCTGGTCTAACCAACATTATAGGTGCAATAGACTGCACACTTGTGCGCACCCACTCCTGATCCATTCTCATACCTCAACCATCAAGAGTACCACTCAATTAATATCCAAATCTCCTGCGACTCCCAGAACCATCTGTGGTCTTCTGTTTCACAGGCTTTTGATCTTACAGTGACGTGCTGCATTCAGAGATTGGAGATACGTGGTAGATGTGTTTGGATAGAGTATATCAATTTAATACAGTATACATATTTAATAACCCCAGTGGTAATCTGCTTTACACACCACAGGAGGTGCAAATAGGACAGCAGTTACAGTTGCCAGCATGTCATGCCTGTGTCTGGCATGCCTGTGTTTAGAGGGCATGATCCATAGAGGGCATACTCACTAAGACATCAACTGTAATGAACTGAAATTAAATGAGAAATATTTAAATATAACCTGAAATATGCATATGCTGAGAAAAAATAGACAGTAATCAGATGTAAGATGGAGACCAAAACCCTGTAGCATATTAGCAGCTAAAACTTAGTTAAATATGTAGCAACTAAAACTTTGGTCAAATACACTATATGGCCAAAATAATGCGGACAAACTGTACGTGTTTGGTGAATGTCCCATTTCAGATTCATTCCACTTTACTGTTAGAATGAACTCCATTCCTCTGAGAAGGCTTTGCACTAGATTTTGGGCGTGGCTGTGGGGATTTGTGTGGGGAGTCATTCAAGTATCAGAGCGTTAGCCAGGTCAGGCACTGATGTTGGGATGGTGAGTTCATCCCAGTGGTGTTTATTTTGGTTGAGGTCAGGGCTCAAGCTGCAGTTCTTCCACACCAACCTTAACAAGCACTCTCACTCATCGCACTCATTTTCCGAACCGCTCAGTATAATAGGGTTATGGGGAGGCTGGAGCTTATCTCAGCTGACAATAGGTGACAGTTTGCCAGACCGACATACACAACCATTTACATTCACATTCACACCTAGGGGCAATTTGGAACAGCTAAATAACCTCGTGTGCATGTCTTTGGACTGTGGGAGGAAACCAGAGTACCTGGAGGAAACCCACGCACTCGCCAAGCCCAGCACTTGAACCCAGGACCTTCTTGCTGTGAGGCAGACGTGCTAACCACTACTCCACCATGCCGTCCCTTTGGAAAGCAGTGAAGCTAATTTTCTGCTCAGGAGCATTGTCATAATGGAACAGGATTGGGCCTTAAGTTCCAGTAAAGGAATACTGTAAAGCTATAGCATCCCAAGAGTTACTTCCAAATTGGTGGTAACAGTCCGGGGAAGAACCACAGACTTTTAGAAAAATAGCACAGTGTATCTTTTCAGAAGGTTCCCATTAGTCTCATTATCTGTCAATACATTATGAACCATTTTTGGCCTGGTCATTTAGGTTTCTGGGAAACCATAACATGTGACTGAGCAGCACACAGGAGCATATGGGCTAGCTAATGAATCATTTGTCCACTCCTGATATGATCAAATGATGGTGAGTCAGAGTCCCCGATATGAAAGAACATCAAGAAACATAGAGTTTGTCCTGGAGAGTGACAGTTTTATTGTGTTTCCTCAGACAAAGGTTGCTTGAGAGTGATACAACAAATTAAAGCTTGCCCTGTCCCATATTGGAAGATTGTCTGAATTCTGAAAATTTTGTAGCCATATGTGTTTAATAAAGCACAATGGTGTAAAATCGCTCTGCAGGATTGTGAGGGATGGTAGACATTTTCATTCCTGTCAATCACAGGACCACTGGCCAATCACAGACATCTGTGAACTCATGTACGCAGAAGATGGTAGATAGCGCTGTCCTCCATGTGGGTGTTACACGGCCTTGTGAGGCAGTAATAGCAGCAGTCTGAAAAGATGTGTTAACTGGCTTTCATGTTTCTTTGAGGAAGTAAGTGTCAGTCTTCATTCTCCCTGCTGGGTTGCTCTTGTGCCATAGCTATTGGTTGGGATTTCGACCAAAGGAACTAACATGAGTGGCTATTCTAAGGTAGGAATGCAATGTTTTTATTTTTATATTTATTTATTTATTTATTTATTTATTTTTGGTTTATGCCTCGGTGGCTGTAGAGAACATTTTTAGCTTCCTTGCATAACCTTTATGAAAGCGAGTGTGAATGCTACGTCGTTCCATGTGCCTGCAAGTTATATCCGCTTCTTCTTTTACAGAATATCACATCTATTATGGGGTTGTCTTCCAGGCTTTCTCCATTATGGCTTCTGAGAAGTGAATAGCCATCTTTAAAAAAAAAAGCCAGCGGTATGATATGCTACCAAAGCAAGACGAAACAAAGACGGAGGAATGTGCTTGTAGGGGTGTGTGCGTAAATCCTTTATGTTCATTAACAAGCAATCATTTGTACTATAACAACAGGTCAACATATTAGAGAGCAACAATGAATCAGAAACGATCCATCAATAACACTGACATCAATGAAGAGTGCATAGAGAGAGAAAAATGCTCCATCATCAGGCCATTTTAATGCCGAAAAAAGAGGAAAGGATGGCTCCCGCTCTTTTTTTTTTTTTTTTTTTTTTTTTTGCACATTCATTTTCTCCGTTCGCTTGATGGAAGAGTTGGAATTGTACAGTGTCACAGGAGAAGGTTTGGGCAACTGCTGTTTCCACACATATGCCAAACAGCCAGGTATCGAAGGACAGGTCTGATTGTTCTTTCTGCCCGAGGCCACTGTTTCAGCCCCGTGAATAATTAAAAAAAACAAGCTGGCCAGCATCAAATATTTAACAGGTGATGTTTATACACTGCTCTATAAAGCATTACAGCAAAACAGGAAATGTAGTGTAAGGGGGGGTGTTTGTCGGTGTTTGTTGTTGGGGGGGGGTGATTTACACTTGCACTCACAGCTAGGGGCAATTTGGAACCGCCAATTAGCCTAATGTGCATGTCTTTGGACTGTGGGAGGAAACCAGAGCAAATGGAGGAAACCCATATTAGTACGGGGAACATGCCAGCACAGAAACAGCACAGGACTCGACCCCAGGACCTTCTTGCTGTGAGGCAGTAGTGCTAACCGCTACACCGCCCCATATGCCAAAATATGAAGTACTTAATTATGGAAAGTTCACTTTCTTATATAACACGTCATCTGGTTGGCTGCTTTAAGTTTGAAGAAGAAAAGAAAGAAGTGGAAGAAGAAGAAGACATTTAGGAGAAAGAATGAAAACAAGAAAATTAGATGATTTTGAACTTAACGGTACATCTGCAGCTAACTACATTTTGCTTACAAACCGGGAGAATCTTAAGGGATTCCTGCAGCAAATAAAGCAGGATCTAGTACTGTAATAGCCAAAGCTTGCAAACATTACCACCATATGTTCGCATTCACTCAATCAGGAATCTGTATCACGCGTACTTTTATCTCTATTAATGAACTCTGAGCTACTCGTGTCATTTAGACTTTTACAGCTAAATCAGCGGAACATTTCTACACATTCTCTCCACACATTCTTCAATTTCCTCTACAGCTGGGAATGCATCATACTGTACTGCATATACACCACAGTCTCCGAACAAATCCATCAATAAAGCCGGGGTCGGGAAGCCTGAACCTCCGCTAACTATCCTCACAAGATGTTTCATTGAAAAGAAAACCTTCGAAAAGACTTCTCTTCACATCTGTTATGGAAAAATAAAGTAGGTCTTAGATCAGCGATGCAATTAGCTGCCTCCTTTGTCCCCTTGACTGCACATTCTTACCTTGTAGCTGCCATGTTTTTCACGTTTGTGCTTATTCCTCGCAACTGGGGCCTGTGTTGAATAATTATAAAACCTCGATCACGACAAATTAGTCACATCGAGTGAAGTGACTTCTGACCATGTCCTAGTTATTAGTGTTTTAACTGCCTTGGCCTCAGGCTGATTCGCTGAAGTACAAGGCCTTTTAAACAATTACCTCTGGTCACTTGGAGCACAGAGGAATCTACATGCATGATTACACTGCAATTGTGCTCAAATAATGTTGTTAATATAATAATAAGCTCTGCATCCCTACTACTTTTAGGGCTCATGTATAGTAGGGTGGTCCTTAAAAATTGAAAGTCAGAAAGTCTAAGCCCCAACCCCTGAAATTCGTTGGAATAGCTGGAAAAACTCTCCTGGTGAAATTATTTCTCAATCTGACAACATTTACCCCCCCAACGACCTTGAAGTTTCACCCTGAGGATCCCCAAGAGGCGTTTTTTTGTCTGGGAATAAACCGAGCATATACGGATTAAAAAGAGAATGCAAATAAATATATTATTCTATAAAAAGGAATTGCTGTCAATAGTAAAGAAAATCATAAGTGACTGTAATGATACTAAACATCCGTTATATGAAGAATACCAATTGTTGGCGAGTGGGCGTGCTTCCCGCGGGCGTACTGATATTTATGTTCACATGTTTGAAATTATTCTTTATCTTTCTAATAATGTAATGTCTTGTACTTTGTGCCAATTTTTTATGCATTGGATGACAAATAAAAATTTTTATGTTCCTTTCTCTGCTATTCCAATAATGAATAAAAACGTATAAAACAACAATCTTTAAAATCAAACAAAATTAGATCCTTGGAAATAGGGGTCGGTGTTAGCATTAACATTTTAAATTATGTATTTATTTATTTCAAAATATGATCTAACTGGTGTCTCTTAGTGGGAAAATATTTACAACAGTTTTTGAATCAGAAAAGTCTCTAGAATAACATAAATAAATTGCAGTAAAAAACTAACTAGCCAAACATCACTTAATTTGCATAAATCCAAGATGGCCACCCAGAACTTCATTTTACCATATTCTGACTACTAGTTAATATTTTTTCAAGGATTTAAAGTGCTAAAAAAAAATTTTCTGGGTGAAGGAATCCATTAGAACGCATCTCGAGTTGATCTGAGTATTAGTTCATAAGTCTAGTATTGTTACAGTCACTTATGATTTTCTTTACCATTGACAACATTTCCTTTTCATAGATTCATTTGTTTTCTATCAATTCTGATGTTACCACTTTTATGTTCATTCTGATTCTAATCCGTATATGCTCGGTTTATTCCCAGACAAAAAGCGCCTCTTGGGGATCCTCAGGGTGAAACTTCAAGGTCGTTGGGGGGGTAAATGTTGTCTGATTGAGAAAAAAATTCACCAGGAGAGTTTTTTCAGCTATTCCAACGAATTTCAGGGGTTGGGGCTTAGACGTTCTGACTTTCAATTTTTAAGGACCACCCTAATATATAGAAACACTTTGAGCATTTCTCTATAATGGAAGTTACGACATTAAGAATAAAAAGGCATGAATTACGGAAATAACACAGCAACAGCTACAGCTGACAACATTTTTCTATTGCTGTAATCATGGTGTGTTGTATATAATTCTATATAATATAGTGATTACACTCTATAATGTTCTCCACGGCATTTTACACAATTTCCTCCGGGATCAATAAAGTATTCTGATTGATTCTGGTTTATACTTTACAAATATTCCTATTTGAGTGAAAGGCATTAGGATGAAATCATTATCAATGCTGCTATAGTTCATCCAGCGTTACTCTGTTCACAAACCGTATCAGCTGCACAGCTTACGTTCCCAAATCGTACTAAATGCCCCTTTGTGTCACCGCATGTGCAACAAACTTTTCCATTTTTATTAATGACTTCAACATGGATCACTGTTACACTTTTGGAAAAACAAGGTATTAATAACTTCAGTGTCTATATACACACATTCTCCCAATTTACCGACATGAGCCCTGCAGTCCGACTCGTCCGAAATCTTTTTCTAATTTTTTTTGCCTACTGAGAATGAAGATATGGACAATTTACACATCAAAAGAATCATCCAATTGTTCCGAACACAAATCAAAGCAGAACTAAATTTTCAACTTCGAGGGGCTTCCAGAATAAAATGGATTATACAATGTTATTCATTTATTATTCTTTGTTTTAATCTAGCGGTCATGATGATGATGATGATGATGATCATTATTATTATTATTATTGTTATTATTATTGCTACTACCACTACCACGAACTACTAGTACTAATAATATTATTAAAATGTAATAATAATATTAATACTACTACTACTACTACTACTACTAATAATAATAATAATAATAGTGATAATGCTAATAATCGACACAGAACACGCTGGAGGGACTATGTCTCTTGGCTGGTCTGGGAACACCTCGGTGTCCCCCTGGAAGAGCTGGAGGTATTGGCTGGGGAGAGGGACGTCTGGACCTCACTGCTTAGGCTGCTGCCCCCACGACCCGACCCCGGATCAAGCGGAAGAAGATGATGATGATGATAATGACGATGATAATAATAATAATAATAATAATAATATTAATGATAATAATAATGATAATAATAATAATGATAATAATAATAATAATGATGATAATAATAATTAATAATAATGATAATAATAATAATGATAATAATAATAATAATAATAATAATAATAATAATGATAATAATAATAATAATAATAAATTATTTGGCTGATTTTAGTCTCAGGTCTTACTGAAGTTATTTTTTCTCTCTTCACTGCCAAAATCCATTCAGGAAAATATCTGGCCTTTGTTTGGAAGACTTGCAGCACTGAACTCACAGTGTGACTGAATCATCTCCATGTAAAGCACAGATCATTCTGAGCTGTTTAAAGAGATCGAACCATCAGACACAGGAACATTTTATCGTTTACACTGGGTAATGGATGATTCAGTGTGTAACTCATGTGCAAGCATCTGGCCCCGAACACAGCGCCGGGTTTAAACATCAGCAGGAGGAAGGGACTGAGAGAGCTGGAAGTGTCTCCAGTCACAGAATGAAACAAGTGTTACCACAAGTTTATCAACAGCACAGGGTTGAAACTGTAATTCATAATCAACAGATTGATTTAGAGTCAGGGTTTATTTGTTTATTTCATTTTGGTGTGTTTATTCAACTGAAATCGAGTAAAGGATATTTAGGGGGAAGATGTTTTTGTTGTATAATCGTGTGAATATTAATCAGCAAGGCCTTTAAACTCGGGGAATAAAGCACAGGGTGAGCGTTAAACAGCATCCAGGCGCCGCGGTGCCAAAATCCACAGGGTTTAAAGCCTATAAAATCCCTCTTCCGCACGGTGAACACGACCGTACTACAGGGCAGGTGCTGACTGAACGCTCGGAGCGAGTTTATTTCTGGCTTTTCTTCCTAAGCCCTTATTTTACTGCGTTACGCAGAACAACTTGCCCTCAGAAGGTAAAGCCCGACCCCAGCGCGCACCGCTGTCTGAGCCCGACTACACGCACCAGCCTCACACCACCACCCCACAGCACTGACGGATCCGTGCGCACAGTGTTTCCATGCGTTTCCCATGGTCCATGCTCTGGTAGGGCTTTTTTTGGTGGTGGTGGTGTCAAGTGGTTTCCAGGCTCCGATCAGGCGCACCGTTAAGGCTGTGTCCGAAACCGCATCGCTACTACACTCAGGAGTGCATCAACACCATGGCACATCTGTCCAGTACACACACTTCAACAAGACTATATAAAAGTAATCAAGCTAGCTATAGGCTCGTTTATAGATTATTTCCCCCCACATCGGATCCTGGATATTAAAAAGGCGGCTGCGTTCCCAACCGCGCAATATGGTACTGAACAGTATCAGATCCATCAAATCTCGGATCTAATCATTATTAGGGACATTCCTATTGTGTGTGTTTCATCCGAGTGCAACACCAGAGGTGGGATCAGAGATGATAAAGTACTAGAACTCCGGGACAGGAAAGAAACTGAATGTCATTCCAAACCAACGCGGTTCTGTGAATGTGGCACGGGCTGGGGTGGGTGGATGGATGGATGGATGGATGGATGGGTGGATGGGTGGATGGATGGAGACTGTAAGGGATAACTATTCAGTAATGTAGAGGAGCAGTGCGCGCTCTGGGCACCGTGTCGGTCCCCTCGCCGTGGTGCAGCACTTCACCCGCTCTGCGCTGATAAAACTTTTGCAAGCTTAAGGAAATAAAAATCATGCGTTCCTCACCCGAGCAGTTCCACCCGGTGGGCGTCTGGCAGTCGCTGAGGGAAGACGGGAAAGCGCGGAGGCGCTGCACGGGGAACGTAGCGAGGAGCGAGAGCACAGCGAGCCACAGCCAGTCTCTGGCAGCGCGGCTCCATGAGCGCCGAGGCTCCGCTGTGGCCGAAACCGCCGCGTAACCCATCTCAGTTTTCCTCCCGAGAGACCGACTGAGGCCAACTCACAGCCCGGCACGGGGCCATTGTCCGTGACCCATTAAGCGCTGCCTTTAGTCGCGCGACAGCACCGGATCCGCCCGGAACCGAAGATCACACCGGCGCGAGATGATGGAGAGCTCGAGGGCGACAGTAGGACTGTGAATGTGATGAGGAGGAGCAGGGGAGGAGGAAGACCAGGGGAGGCAGAATTAAAAGGAGCAAGGAACACAACTAAAGAACTGAGAAATGGGGCAATCAGGCAATTCCATTCCGCGAGCTGGGGGTACCATCCGCTGAGCTCCGAGACGCGCGGCTCACTTTACTTTCATTCCCGTCTCGCGCTACCCGTTATAACCAACCACAGTGACGCGCCGCGCCGAGCGGCAGGTTTCCAGTCCTCTCCCGACTCACGTGGTCTCGCGCCGGGGCGGAGCTGAGCCGCTGATTGGCTGAGACAAAGAAAGAGAGGGAGAGCGAGAAAGAGAGAGAGAGAGAGAGAGAGAGAGAGAGATGCTGGGGAGCGCGAGGGACCGGGGCGTTCACGCTTAACGTTTAGAAGGGCCGGTTGAATCTATCTATCTATCTATCTATCTATCTATCTATCTATCTATCTATCTATCTATCTATCCATCCATCCACCTATCTA
>JBCNYH010000012.1:54914773-54933284 GCA_039654325.1 Tandanus tandanus
GTCCTCTTTATCAAGACCTCCTATTTGTCCTGCTTATTCAATATTGGAAAAAATACTGTATTTTTGCAGTTCCGTATATTTCTGTAGCCTTTGCAGTTCTCAGGCTCAGGGCCTGTGAAGGTGGATGGGCTAACCACTGCACCACTGTGTCGCCATATATATATATATATATATAAATCTTCCGGGTTCTATATTGGAACATATTATAGTGCATATTAGGCAAAAAAGGCCACTCTAAATTCCCCCTAGGTGTGAGTGTAAATGGTTTTGTGTGTGTAGCCCTACGATGGTCTGGTGAGCTGTTCAGGGTGCACCCTGCCTTTGTCCACCCTGCCTTTGTCCAGAGACACTAATAATAGGATTAGGCCAGTTATTATTGAGCGAGAACTCCTACACAAACAAGGTACTCTAGCAAAACAACACACAACCAGAATCATTAAATCTTCTGATAAAGATATACTGTATCATAAAGATGTATCAGTTTTTAAATCATATAATGATGAAAAATTTCGTACCTTTCATGATCTGTTTCTCATGTTCTGAATATGAGCTGCATGATATCTGTTCTACACATAACTGAATATATTCAGGTAATATCTAGCTCTCCTCAGGGTTTTTTAGTGCAACTAATAATGCTTTAAACCGAGACGTGAAAGGACTGACTGGCAATGTGTTAAAGTCTGCATCTGTAGTAGGATAACAGCCGTTTCACAAGTGTACTCAACTTGTAGATTGAGGAATTACTGTTGAAGCGGGTATGATAAAGAAAATGAGATTTGTAGGTTTTATTTTGTTTTCTGAGGAAGTTAGAGAGGTTCATTAAGGTATGATACTGTATCTGCCAGGCTCCCCCTGCTGAGTTGTATAAATGAACTAAATGATAGTTGTTCTGGATAAGGGTGTCTGCCAAATGCAAGAAGCGAACATCTCTCAGTGTGTGACGTTTGGCTAAATGTTCATCTCCAAGTGTTGGATTAGTTTAGCGCAACTGGTCACCATGGCTGTATTCCCATAATACTTTGATATGCTTTTGTCACCCTCTCCTCAGTCCATTCCTCATGTCACTCAGGAAATTGCTGTCATGCAAGAAAAGATTTCCAGGAATTTTGAGCTCACTTGAGCTTTGGAGAAGATCTACAGGAAAGACAGAACTGCTTGTAGACGTTAAATAAATCAAATTAGAATCAGAATCACAATACTTTATTGATCCCGGAGGAAATTGTGTAAATCCAGAAAGAGATGCAATTAGATTCTATTAAATTTTAAAGCCAGCCACAAAAAACAAAACAAAAAAAAAAACAAATGGCATTGAGAGCAACAACAACAACAAAAAGTATTTCTGAAAATAACATTGACTTTGTTACTATTAAACATATGTTTACTTTGTTATTCAGATTCAGATTTAGAATTCTTTATTGATCCCGGAGGAAATTGTGTACCAAGTAAAGAACAAGATAAAGATAAAAGTCTCAAAGATAAAAGATTAAAGTCTCACAAAAATTACAAATATCTATCTATCTATCTATCTATCTATCTATCTATCTATCTATCTATATATATATATATATATATATATATATATATATATACAGAGAGAGAGAGAGAGAGAGAGAGAGAGATGGCATGTTCTCCCAGTGCTTGTGTGGGTTTCCTCTGGGTACTCCTGTTTCCTCCCACAGTCCAAACACATGCACAGGCTAACTGGCTGTTCCAAATTGCCCCTAGGTGTGAATGTGAATGGTTGTGTGTGTTGGCCCTGCAATGGACTGGTAAGATGTTCAGGGTGTACCCCACCTTCACCCAGAGTTGGCTGAGATAGGCTCCAGCCTCTCCTAGACCCTAATAGGATTAAGCGGTTCGGCAGTGGATGGATGGGTGCATGTTATCTGTGATGAAATGATGAGAAATGAGAGAAGTGGCATGAGAAAAAAAATCATTAACCGTGAATTCAGTTTGACCCTAATAGGATTAAGCGGTTCGGTAAATGAATGAAATCATTTGTTACATTCATAAACATAACAGTATTCTAATTAGCAAGACAAGCTAGCTAATTACCAGTGATGTCTCTGATAACAAAGTGCAATAAGTAGGTGCTTCAACATTTTAATTATTATTATTTTTATTATTATTGTGTCTTCTTTAAACAGAAGACACAATGCTCCCCCTTCAACTACCTCTACTATCTTCAGAGTCTGACAGAATTGCGGTGCATTAATCATTACATGATAGCAATGTTATATTAGCTTCCTTCAAGGTAAAATATGTCACTTAAAATTTCTGAAGGTACTGCACAACAAAAACAGCCTCGGCTCCTCACTGCATCTTGTCCACAAGTGTCTCAGCAGCACTTAAGTCTGAAAATGATCCAGACTTTTGAATTTCAGTCTTTCATTCACTCATGTCATTTTCTTCTGATCACAGCAGGGATGAAAAGATCAGAATTCTCTATTAAATTCCACAAATTTTTACTACTCAGGATAACTGCAGATATTCCCTAATTGTCTGTGAGATATAATCTCTTCCTGGGAAAGTGGGACGTACCTGGTGCCACTCTCGCAAGATCTGACCAAGGGAGTATCATTGTGATCAGCTGAAACCACCTCAGCTGAGGAATGCTCTACTCTAAGGCTTTTCTTGACTTCCAGACTACGTATCACATAAAATAAGCAACCTTATAGAACAATAAACCATATTTAAACCACTAGCCACTGACTGGTAAACAGACAGATTCATCTGCGAACTGAGCTTCACTGTCTGATAAAGTACCTGTAACACTGTGCACCTTTCTGAATAAGTACATAATTTCCCAGGGTGGCATGATGGCATAGTGCTTAGCACATCTGCCTCACAGCAACAAGGTCTTGGGTTTGTATCCTGTGCCGAGCAAGAACATTTCTGTGTGGAGTTTGCACATTCTCCAAATGCTTGTGTAGGTTTCCTCTGGGTACTGCGGTTTCCTCCCACAGTTCAAAGATATGCATATTAGGCAAATTTGGATATTCTAGCTTGCCCCTCTGTGTGTGTGTGTGTGTGTGTGTGTGTGTGTGTGTGTAGGCCCTGTAATGGTTCAGTAAGCTGTTTAAAGTGTACCCTGGCATCGCTCGGAATCGGCTGCAATGGGCTCCAGCCCACCATCCCCGACCCTAAGTAAATGATGAATCATTTTGGAAAATGACATCACATCACATCAGTTTTCCTATTGTCTTTCCTTATTGGTGCCAAGCCTCTTAGCTCCACAGCTCTCTTTGCTCGTGTACACATCCCTATTGCTCCTCTTATTTCTCTTTCAGCCCATTTCAGTTCAATTCAGTTTTATTTGTAGATCACTTTTTACTGTTAACATTGCCGCAAAGCAGCTTTACATAGTAAAACAAATTTAAAAAAGAATTTATACATTTCGCGCAGTGGTGGCTTGATGATTAAGGTGCTGGCTTACTGATATGAAGGTCGGGGGTTCAAGCCCCGCTATCACCAAGTTGTCACTGCTGCCCACCCCAGTGCAGCTAACTGGGTTATCAAAGGCCAGCCATGTCTCTCACTGTCTGTGGTAAGAGGCAGGTAAAAGAACCATTGCTGCTTTTTGTAAAGAATAAGCCATTGGATTGCCATCATTGTGTTTCTGCCCTGCGATGGCCTGGCGAGCTGCCGAGGGTGTACTCTGCCCTCGCCCAGAGTCGGCTGAGATGGACGCCAGCCTCCCTGAGACCCTAATTAGGATTACCATGTAGCAGAAACTTCACTATAGTTTAACATGAAGTCCAGTTGGTTATACCACAACTGTAAGTCCTAAATCATTAAGAGTTTATATCACCAGCAGTGAAAAGTCATCTTCACAGTCTCTGAGTGCACAGTTAGGTCCATATGGATCATCATTAGTCAGAGCGAGGGGCTTCCATGATGAGAACTCCAACCAGTAGTAGAGTATCAGGACGGACTACAGGACTTATGCAGCATGAAGAAGCATGTGTACCTCAGCAAAAGCACACAGAAAGAGAGAGAGAGAGAGAGAGACAGAGAGAGAGAGAGAGAGAGAGAGAGATTATTAGGTAGGCTCATTGTAATGTAACGGTTAGGAAGAGAGTTTATTAGTTTTGAGTGCAAGCAGGTACTCCACCATGACTAAGCAGCACAACTAAAAAGAGAGAACCAGAAGGAAGACAGAGATGAGGGGACCCTTTCATATCTTTTTTGTCTTTCAGTCCTTTTTATACACCTTTTATTCCATTTCCTGAGTAACAAAGCAGCTGACAGAAGGCATTTGAATGGGTACCAGTAAGTAAGTAAGATGGCATTGGTAAAAAGGTAATAGAGCCTACTGTATGTCGTGTGTGTGTGTGTGTGTGTGTGTGTGTGTGTGTGTGTGTAAATCATCACCATTCATCCAAATACAGCCCACATTTTAATTTATTAAAAACCTATATAATTTATGTAAAATATTTAAATAATTTTATGTACTGCAGCCACCACTTGTCAATCTTTCAGATATTCTGAATCCCATCTCTGTAGCACTGCAGCTTTGTTTTTAGCATTGTCTGCAGCTAATTTTGTTCTTCGCAGGGCAATTTAGTAGCTCTCATAAAAATCTCTTCCTTGTAAGCCAAAATAAAAAAAAAACATAAAACAAAAAAAATCATCTCCGACTGCTTGGTCAAATCAGGGTCAGATTTCAGAGAAGACTGAGCGCTCACTCGGTGATCTTAGACTGCTTATTTTGGTCTACACTTGAGTGTGATGATTATATCCCCAACAACGCTGAGAAGCTTCGATTTAAAAAATGATGTGTTTTTACTCTGGGCATGTCTCATGGTTTTATCATGTAGTGGTACCCATCTCAGTACGCTGTGAACCAAAAACCAAGCAGGGAACAGAGTCAGTGGCATCGCTACTATCAGCGCCCTGTATTGGCTTCAGTCCTTACACAGTCTCATTTCAGCAATGCCTAACCTCTGAGAGCTTTTTCATTTATCTTCAATCACTGAGACTTACCTCAAGTAATCTACAAGCCCTGCTAATTGTAGAATCTGTTTTCTCCCATATGTCAGCTTGGGTCATACTGGTATAAATAAAACTGGCAGGCTCAGACAGGGAAATGAGTATAACCCTGGATCTATCACAAAGGAAGATTTACCATCTGAGGTAGACCCAGTGTTACGCTTACTTCCCTGTTGCCTTGCTTATACTGCTCACATGCCCTTTTCCTTTCCTGGAGCTACTCAGAGGCATTGTTCCCGTCCTGGTGCTCTAGCGCCCCGAACCATAATGGGTGGTTTCTGATGCGCTCTTCCGTTCCTGCTGTTCCTCAGAAACCTTCCTGAAGGTGTTCACAAGCTCTGTTCTCTTCCTGGTGCAGTTTACTGTCCCTGTTTCCTTCAGGGTGGTATACACCATCCTTGTATCCTTTCTAATGTGTACACTTAACATGTTCCTCTCTTAGTGGTATCCACCAGTGGTGCACTTTCATTGTTCCCTTTCTCATAGAATACACCTCAAAACCTGTCCGCGTCCTAATGGTGTTCACCCTGTTCTGTTTTTGGTGGTGTTCCCTTCAGATATTCCTCACTAGTCCTATTCCTTTTCTAGTCGTCCTGTGTTCACTGTACCCTTTTCCCTTCCAGGGGGTGTACACTGACTGTTTTCCTGTCTTAGTGGTGTTTACTTGCCGTACACTCTTCTTGAAGCTCCTCACCAGACTCACCTTTCTGGTGGTGTTGGAAAGCCCTGTTTCTTTTCCAGTATTCATCCAATGCAACTATTTCTATATCACTGAATTTGCCGTTTATTAGACCTTAGGAGGGATTTTAAAACACATACTGTATGCTTGTCATTAAGCTGGTAACAACCATTGTACCTAAGCGAAGATAATATTATTATAGAAGTATTTCTTTAAGGTACAACTCACTCACTGACTAATTTGCCCAACTGCCTACTCCTATTAGGATCACTGGGAGGTTGGAGCCTATCTCAGCTGACACTGGGCAAAGCCAGGGTACACCCTGAACAGCTCACCAGACCTTCACAGGACCAACACACACATAAACAGTCAGCCTCACAACTAGGGATGATTTGGGACAGCCAATTAGCCTAATGTGCAGGTTTTTGGACTATGGGAGGAAACCCACACAAGCATGGGTAGAACATCCAAACCACACAGAAACGCCCAATCCCGGACATGCCAACCACAAAGTACAACTCAAATAAAAAAAAAAAAAACAGAGTATGAAACAGAATTCATTTATTTACAACAATGAAACAGAATTCATTTATTTACAAAACTTATAAACTCATATTTTATATACAGTAGAACACATACACACACACACACACACACACACACACACACACACACACACCCACCCACACACACACAAATCAAATGTTTAAACTGAGAAAATGTACCACTTTTACAGAAAAACAAGGTTATTTTGAATTTGTTGGCAGCAACATGTCTCAAAAAAGTTAGGACAGGGTCATGTTTACCACTGTGTAGCACCTCCTTCCCTATTAACAACAGTCTATAAATGTCTGGGAACTGAGAAGGCCAATGCTGGACTTTTGGGAGAGGAATATTATCCCATTCTTGTTTAATATATGGTAGTAGCTGCTCAACAGTCCCGGGTCTTTTATACTGTATATTTCTTTTCGTGATGTGCCAAATGTTTTCAATTGGTGTAAGGTCTGTACTGCAGGCAGGCCAGTTCAGCATCCGGATCCTTACACTACGAAGCCATGCTTTTGTAGGTGCCATGCTGTTGATGCAGTATGCAGTTAAGCATTGACTTGCCGAAATATGCAATGTCTACCCTGAGAAAAAGCATCATCTGGTTGGAGCATATGTTGCTTGGAATCCTGTATATCGTCGCTGTCAGGTTGAAACAGTGTACGACCAAAACCACTACTTTGAAGGAAATGGAAATAATAAATAAATAAATAAATGACTAAATAAATAAATTTTATATTTATAAATATGCTAAAAAATATACAACACATAAATCTAACCAGTAAGCAATAAATAAGTAACAAAGAAAGTGACCATTGTGCAAATATTATATGCAAATAAAAGGCAATGTGCAAATATGTAAAAATATATACTAACAAATAAACAAACAATGTAAATGTAACCAGTAAGCAATATATAAGTAACAAACAGTAACAAACAAACAGCAGCAGCAGAAAGTGACAGTTGAAAAGTAAAAGCAACATATGAACATATGATAAGTGACCATGTGCAACTATGATACTGAAATGACAATGTGCAATATGTTGTGACATTGTGACATTGTGCACTGCAAACAATAAGACGTGCACTATAGCGTGAGACTTTGTAGTGCAAATTGTCCAGAGTTAGTATGGATGGTATCTATATTATTTATACTCTATCTATGGTATTTATACTCTGCGGGTAAAAGCTCCTCCTGAGTCTCTCAGTCCTTGTTGTCAGACTGCGGAACCGTTTTCCTGAGTTCAGCAGCTGAAACAGACAGTTACTGGGGTGGGAAACGTCCCTGATGATTTTGGTGGCTCTGCTCCGGCAGCGCCTCATGTAGATGTCCTGCAGCGAGGGCAGATCGGATCCAATGCAGCGCTCTGCTGCCTTGATCGCTCTCTGCAGGGCTTTTTGGTCTTGTACGGTGCTGTTGCCAAACCATGCTGTGATACTCATGGACATGATGCTCTCAACCGCAGCCGTATAGAAGGTTTTGAGGATCTCAGAAGAGACCCTAAACCTCCTTAGCTGCCTCAGGTGGTACAGCCGCTGTCTTGCCTTCGTGACCTGAGTGTGGATATTGATGGGCCAGGTAAGACTGTCGGTGAGATGAGCCCCGAGGTACTTCATGCTGTTCACCTTCTCCACTGGAGAGAGGAGAGTAGGACCGCTCCTTTTTCCTGCTGATCCATTCAGGTGGGTATGCATATTTTCGCAGTGGTGAAAGCGTTAACATTATGAAGGTCACATGGCCAGAATTTTGCTGAAGCTGTGAAAATTTACAAGTAAACTTCTTACTTGTTTACTTGTTTGACACAATGAAACTTTCAATGAATAGGATAAAGAATTCAATAGAAATCAGCACTAGCCTTTAGTCTCAAGTTCTCACCTTTCAACACCCATAATCCCTGTGTCCGAAATCACTTACTACACACTGTATAGTGAGGTCACCATTTTGTGGTGGCCGAATGTATAATGAGAACTATATGGTGCACTCAATGTATCCCATAATACATCGTGAAAAGTAGTGTACAAGCGACAGTAACTAACCAAACAATATATACCATCATGCAATGCCTGATGGGAGGAAAGAAAGCAGCGGAGAAACGTTAGCTTGTCCTACAAATGTTTAACGTTAAAAGGTTAAAAGGCATTAAGCCGAGGTGTTAAGTAGAAATAGTTATCAAGGATACAGTAAAAAATATAAATAAGAAGGAATAATAATAATAAAATATATTAGTGTTAAAAAAGAGGTGAAGGAAACTGATTAAAAGCCTCAAATTTTGTTCAATAAAGGCAGCAGCAAGTCACCAGCTTCCACTGGCAGTGTGGAGTAGTGTCCGGAAGCGTTTTAACACTGTTGAGCTCACATTTAATTCCCCGTATAGTGATTAGGGGAGAGTGAATGAATGAGCGATTTCACACAGGGAATGTCTTTGCATGTCTGGGCAGTCTTTGAATTGACTGCAAAGTCAATTTGGCTTTAGTTTGAAATTGGGGGTTGTATATAGAGTAACTGGACTTCAAATACTGCTGTTGTACCTCCAAGTGTACATATAAATAGTTGGTAGCAAAGAGAAGAGTATAATCCTTTTTCCTGTGTTCCATGTGTCTCTTAGGGCTGCTGTTTATTTGCAGCTTTTTATTCTTTTATCATGTATATGATCATGGTCATGTCTTATCCTTCACCCATCACTTGTGAATCTTTCTCTAGCTTCAGTTTCAGCTTTATTCTCATCCTGAAACCCAGTTACCCAGTTTGCTTATGTCTGCACTGCTGGTTTTTAAACCTTTGCCTCTGGACCTGTGTTTTTCATAGTCCTGTCGGTGTCTTTCATGTCACATGCCAAACTCTGGCTAAGGCCGTGGCCTGTGTGCAGCATTTCCACTACACATACCACCCTGGAGGTACAAATCAACCTCCTGATTGGTGTGCTTTGGGGTATTAGAGTTCGGGTTCTGTCACTCTACCCGTGCTTACTACAGCGCGCAGAGGAGCAATAGGAGGTACCTAACGGCAACTGTTCTTGCTGGCAATTCCCAATAATTGCTGCCTATAATGTCCACTTCTGAAGCACGCCATCAAACAAACCTTAATTCCCCCAGTTTCCAGCCTGCAACCATGTTTCATGACAGTGAAGTGAGCACCAAGCCCCATTCTACATCTCCTGACTGATTACACACCTCTTCGCGATCACACACCGCCTTTCCAATGCCTTGCTCCACCAATGCCTATGACAGTACTAAGCCTTTCAAACAATGCCTGGTTTGTTTTGCTGCTTGACCTCTGCTTTGTTTACTGTTTGCCCAGTCTACCCATTTGCCCAGTCTACTTTATGATGTTTGCCAAAAGCCTAAGCTCTTAACTTTTTATTCTTTTGAGTATTTCCTGTTTGGCCTGTTTGGTCTATTTGCTCAGGTTGGGTTTTGTTTTGTTGTTTTTAATAAAAGTAAAAGTTGCACTTGTGAACAGTAAACCTGATACGGTGTATCTGGGATTAGTGATTGAAGCTGATCTGAACTCTTGAGACTTTCAGCAGAACAGTAGAGAAAACTGCTCACCAGGATAGCATGATGTGAAAGATTTATTTCCCCCCAATTTGACAGGTAGAAAGGTAAACTAACAGGTACATGGAATCTATCATTGAGACCGACTGAGATGTTCAGTATGCACAAATGAAAATAGTACGCTACAGTGGTTGTATTGTATGGTGTGTGTGTGAGTTATGATGTGTTTTTGTCCTGTCCAATACCGTATCAGTGGTTTAAAGATCTTTAAGTTGTGTTAGAGGTATGGTAGTAGGTTTATGTGTGAGGTTGAAGTGAATATTTCGTGTGAACCAGCTTCCTGGTGGAAGAAAAAAAAGAAAGGCCTTTTAACCATTTCTCTCAGTGTGAATTATAGCTCCTTCCCCGAACACTGTAGTAACAACATGTTAATCAGATACAGACCCAATGTGGTGTAGCATAAGATTCTTATCTATAATCACAAAATGTTATCTCCAAAATGTTCTATCACTGGATAGAAGCTTTCCTACTTAACACCTTGACCTATTTTGGAGCCTGGGAAGAACTATAGAATAAAAAAATATTTGAACTTCATATCTGAGCATTATGCTAACATATACTGTAAACATTCATCCATTTATTCATTTTCTAAGCCGCTTAATCCTAATGAGGGTCGTTGGGAGGCTGGCGCCCATCTCAGCCAACTCTGGGCAAAGGCGGGGTACACCCTGGACAGTTCGCCAGGCCATTGCAGGGCCAATACACAGACATTGTGTATGTTTTTTGGAGGGTGGGAGGAAACCGGAGTACCCGGAGGAAACCCATGCAAGCATGTGGAGAACATGCAAACTCCACAAAGAAACACCCCGAGCCCGGGACCTTCTTGCTGTGAAGCAGACATACTAACCACTGCGCCACCATACCTTATTAGTATTGTTATTATTGATATTGTTATTTATTCACCATGCAAACTCCACTCAGAAATGCCCCAAGCCCGGGAATCGAACCCAGGAGCTTCTTGCTGTGAGGCGAACGTGCTAACCACTACGCCACCGTGCCGCCATACTGTATACACCGATCAGCCATAACAATAAAAACATTATGACCACTGGTAGTGAAGGTAATTACATTGATTATCTTGTTACAGTTGTACCTGCCAAGGAGTGGCATATATTAAGCAAAAAGTGAACAGTCAGTACTTGAAGTTGATGTGTTGGAAGCAGGAAAAGTGAGCAAGTGTAAGGATCTGAGTGACAAGGGCCATATTGTGATGGCTAAACGACTGGGACTAATAATTTACAAAACAGCAGGCCTTGTAGTATGTCCCTGGTATGCAGAGTTAAGTACCTACCAAAGATGGTCAAAGGAAGGACAACCAGTGAACTGGCAAGAGTGTCATGGATGCCCAAGACTAATTGATGCACAGGGTGAGTGAAAGCTTGTACGCCTGGTCTGATCCTATAGAAGAGTGTAGCACAAACTGCTAAAACTGTTAATTCTGGTTATGACAGAAAGAAGTCAGAACACACAGTGCATCACAGGTTAATGTGTATGGAGCTGCCTAGCTGCAGACCACTCAGGTGGTGTTAATGTTATGGCTGACTGGTGTATAGTGAATAATTTGTGGTGATAAAAAAAATCTCAAATAAATTTACAGTGTATTACCATCCATCCAGCTTAAAAAGAGATTTTAGATAAACACTCATCACTCAGGCCTGGGTTCAATTCCCGTGCTCGGGTATTTCTGTGTGGTGTATGCATGTTCTCCCTGTGCTTGCATGGGTTTCCTCAGGGTACTTCGGTTTCCTCCTACAGTCCAAAAACATTCACATAGGTTAATTGGCTGTTCCAAATTGCCCCTAGGTGTGAGAGTCAGTGTGAATGTTTGTTTGTGTTGCCCTGCAGTGGTCTGGCGAGCTGTTCAGGGTGTACCGGAGTACCCGGAGGAAACCCATGCAAGCATGGGGAAGAACATACAAATTCCACACAGGAAAACCCACACAGAAAAACCCAAGCCTCGGACTCAAACCCACATATGCACTTAAACATACTTAACAAACCAGCACCATGATTTTAAAAGCTTGTCCAGGTTACAAGCCCAGTGGGTGCCAAACCAAAAAAAAAATGCACAGAATCCAGCAGTCCTTCTCTGTTTAAAAGACATTTCTATTTTAATGAGCTTTGTCGGTACTCAACGTTGAGTAGTACCAGCACTTGTAACAAGATCCATGTACTCCATTTTCTTTCTGACGAGCCACTGAATTAAACAGACTATCTAGCTAATAATAACAACTGTATTTTTGGCTGCACACCCACACTGAGTGGAAATAAATTTCACAGATTAAAAAAAAGTGTGATTTAATACATTTCTGTGAAGGTTGTAATTCACATATTAATTCTTTTTGAAATAAATGAATAATGTGTAACTGTGTGACAGAAGGGTTCACGTTTCTGCACCTGTCACTTCCTCAGTGTGTACTGAAGAAGTTCATAAAGTCAAAGAGCTGATGAGAAAAAAAATGCTTCAGAAATCAAAAATGGTGACTATTTTATTTGCACATTTGGTGGTGTTTTGGAAACTTTTCAAAGATCCTTAACTTCTTATTACCTCCGCCGGTTATGTTTTTGCCGGCGTTTATTGTCTGTTTGTCTGTTTGTTGTTTACGCAAAAAGTTATGAACAGATTTTCATGAAATTTTTTAGAAAAGGCGGAGACTGGGTGAAGGAACAAATTATTAGTTTGTAGGGTGGTAGGGTGCTGGATTACTGATCCAAAGGCCGGGGGTTCAAGCCCCACTATCAAGTGGTTTTCACTGCTATCCCCCCAGTGCAGCTAACTGGGTTATCAAAGGCCAGCCAAGTCTCTCATTGTCTATGGTGTATGTTAAAAGGCATGTAAAAGAACCATTGCTGACTATCATCAACGTCAGCGTGTTTCTGCCATGTGATGTCCTGGCGAGCTGTCCAGAGTCCAGTTGGCTGAGATGGGCACCAGCCTCCCCGTGTCCCTAATTATGATTAAGCGGTTCAGAAAATGATTAATGATGAATGTTTCAAATATTGTTTAACAGTTTAGCTCTATTAATAGAGCTGATAAATACGAAACACTTCATAGTACCTGTTTAAATCATTTACTACAGAACTTCCAAATAACTTTGTTAAAACTTCTTTTCTCAACTGGAATCTCTATGCATGTTTTTTACTTCCTGTTTATTGTTAGAGAGATCACAATGTACACTGATTTGTCGTGGGGCAGCACAGTGGTGTAGCAGTAAGCATGTCTGCCTCATGGCAAAAAGGTCTTTTGTTTGAGTCCCATGCTTGGCGAGGGCGTTTCTGTGTGGAGTGTGCATGTTTTACCTGTACTTGCATGGGTTTCCTCCGGATACTCTGGTTTCCTCCCACAGTAAAAAAAGACATATACTTTAGGCTAAATGGCCGCTCTAAGTTGCTGCTATATGTGAGTGTAAGTGTGAATGCTTGTGTGACCTTGTGTTGGCCTGCTATGGACTGGGGAGCTGTTCAGGGTTTACCTCGCATCATTTCTCAATATTACAGCAATAACAGGGTACAAACGTGTTTGAGAACTTGCAGGGCGAGTTTCCAAACCTGCCATTGACTTTCATTCACGAAAATACCCGAACAATGACGCTCACTGTGGATGGGTTAAATGCAGAAGAAAAAAAACGGGAAAAAAAACAAAAACAAAAAAAAAACGCACTTCCGTAAGTTGCTCTGGATAAATGCTGTAAATGTAAATGTACTTACCAGTCAAGCAAAAACCCAGCAGTATCTGAGTGCGTTTGAAGATTTCTCTCTTCCTGTAGTGCCTGCCACATCTGCCAATGATCTGGGATATAAATCCCCATTTTCTGTCGTTCCTTGTCGTGTTCATGTCTCACTCTTTTCCGTTAAGATGAGCGACAGCCTCCCTGCAACCCTAGTAGGATGAAGTGATTCTGCAAATAAATGAATAAATAAAGAACTTGCCAGCATTTAGCACGATCCATCATTCTCTCAATTTTGACCAGTTTCCCAGTTCCTGCTGATGAAAAACATCCCCACACAATGATATTTCCACGGTGGGGTGGTGTACTTGGGGTGATGAAGGTGTTGGGTTTGTGCCAGACGTCGCTTTTTCCTTAAGGGCCAAAAAGTTCAATTTTAGTCTCATCTAACCAGAGGTTCTTCTTCCATATGTTTAGGGAGTCTCCCACAATCTAGGTGGCAGACTCTAATCAAGCTTTCTTTTATTCTGTAAACAATGGCTTTTTTCAGGCCACTCTGCTGTAAAGCCCAGCTCTGTGTAGTGTGGACAGTAACACCAGTCTCCGCTGTTAAGCTTTCCAGCCCCTCCAGGGTTACCTCTGTTGCCTTTCTGATTAATGCCCTTCTTGCCTTGTCTGTGAGTTTTGGTGGACGGTCCTCTACAGGAAGGTTTGTAATGATGGATTTTCAATGTTTGGGATATATTTTAATGTTGTAACCCATTCCTGATTTGTGCTTCTGCACAACATTTTTCCTGGGTTGTTTGGAGAACTCCTTGGTCTTCATGGTGCTACATGTTTGCTGGTGTCTCTTAATTAGTGGTGTTGAAGACTCTGGAGCCCTTCAGATTTTATGCATCAATTGTAGGTATTTTTAACACATCACCAGTATACCAACCCTGGGCTTTTTTTTTTTTACTGACAATAACAAAGCAACATAAGGTAAAAGAGGGGTTTTCTTCACACAGTGTGGAAGGTCAGAGCATGGGTCAGTTATAACAAGTTGAAGAGAAGCACAGGGCATTGCCTACAAGCCCAACAGTAGCAGCATGGCAGTTCTGGGATTTAAACTTTCATCCTGCTCTAACACCGCCTCAGCACTCTACTGTATATAAAACAAATTTCTTCTCATCTTGATTTGTCATTTTGCTAGCACTGATTGTGCTACAAATTACAGAACATGACTCAGAGGTATTTGTCAGCCACTCGGCTTTATAAAACACATCTAGAGCAGCATGTTACATAATGCATTGTTCAACAATATTCTCTTAGACACTGAATACAAACTGAGGAGTTAAGCAGTTAGGTCACATGCCTTTTTACATTGCACTCAATAATTCTAATGAATGTGTTGAGTTGTGATTATGATTCCTCTCATGCAAAAATTGTCACCTTCTGCTCCTTTTTTGCACATAAAATGCCAAAGCACTCTCCAAAGGCCAAAGGACACGAGATACACACCTTCACCTGTATAGGAATGTGTATGGAGTAGTGATAATCAGATGTTAAGGCAGTACAATACAGAACCCAGTTATATCCTTTTATTAAATTCAGTAATTTTCTTTGAATTATAATATCCTCATTTCTGAGTGTTGAATTTTGAAACTAAGTTCTGCTCCACCGAAGTGTGTGTTGATCCCCCCCATCATTGCCAAAGGCTTACTCTTCAATAGTGTTCTTCATTTTCAGCAGTTCTGTATTATTAACACACTGAACTTCCATATCAGAACTTATAATTAAAATGACTGCATTGAAAAAAATATATTTTATATGGATTTCTGATTTTCTTTTTTCCTTTCTTTTCATTTTTTTTTTTGGTAAATCCTTACAAGCCATATAAAGCAATTTGTAAGATTTGTTGCTGTACTTGTTTGATTTGAAGGTTGGAGTTTCGTTGCATACTTCATACTTTAATTTTTTTAGATTTTGCTTATTTGATTGAGACAGAATACACCTGAAACTGTGCCGCTGATGATTAATATGACCCACAGCACAAGGACCAAAATTAGTGGGTGCACATCTTTTCTAGCTCGGAGATGCCAACATTTATTACTTTTATCAGTCTGAGGTATCTGAACCAAGATGCTACACAGTTATAAAAGATGTCATAATTGCACTGCAGGTAACACCTATATGCTTTTGTACAATCCCAGTATGCAAAGAAGGAGCACACACAAACTCTGCTCAGTGGAAAACAAAACCTTATCTGGCTCAAAACAGAAGTAATTTTCATGCATACATACATGCAACTTAAAGAAAACAAATGTGCTCTACGTGTACTGTGTTATAAGTGTGCTGGCTCTGCCTTATACATATTTTTGCTTTCTTTCTCAAAGCAGATTGAATATAAAATGGATATATGGTTTTTTTATTAGTCAATATAAACAAAGCAATGCCTACAACCTTGAAGATGCAAAATATTTATTTTCTCTCAAAGCAGGTGTTGGAAGTAAAAGGAAACCTTTCAAATGTAAATTTCATGCACAGCAATCTATCAGTATACAGGAAACTGAATTTTGGATTAGAAAAATCAGCCCTTTAATTTTAATTCCTCAGTGAGCTTCATTTATCAAGCAGGATGTGAATTCATAAATATCATACGAGAGTTTACACAAGCAATTTGGGATCCATGAAAAGCATAAATCTGAATACCCAGAATTTCTATAGACCTCAACTTAACAAACTTAAAAAAAAAAAAAAAGTGTACGCAGTTATATTTTGTTGGCGCTTTATTACAGCATGTTATCACCATGGCATTGTTGCTTTAATTGGTCAGGTCGAGGCTCAGCAACATTATCTGGCAATACAATTAATCCCATCAGTATACTTTTTCTTCCCTGTTGGCACGGCTATAAAATGGGGTCTCAGATATTGCACAATATTACACCAATAACGGGGTACAAAAGTGTTTGAGAACTTGCAGGGCAAGTTTCCAAATATGCGATTGACTTTCATTCACAAAAAAATACCTGAACAATGACGAAGTTTGTGCACACGCAATTCAGCGACACTCACTGTGGATGGGTTAAATGCAGAGGCAGTAATTTCCCTTAAGAGATTAATACAGAATATATATATGAAAAAAAAGGAAAAAAAAGACACTTCTTTAAGTTGCTTTGGATAAGAGCGTCTGCTAAATTCTGTAAATGTAAATGTACTTACCAGTCAAGCAAAAATCAAGCAGTATCTGAGTGCGTTTGAAGATTTCTCTCTTCCCGTAGTGTCTACCACCTCTGCCAATGATCTGGGATATAAATCCCCATTTTCTGTCATTCCTTGTCGTGTTCATGTCTCACTCTTTTCTTATTTTTCTCAAATAATGCGAGTGAGAGTGAACGAGTGGTTCAGAGAGCATGAGGAACCATTTCCATATATATATTGGTACCTCAGAGTCCTGTCCAGCAGGATATTAGAGTGCATGACTTTGTTTTCTTTTGGCCAGGAAGTGTATATGCATGAGTTATTACACTTTTTTATCGGGTACACTTATCCAGAGCAATTATAGAAGTGTTTTGGAGTCTTCAACAGAAACACATCCTCATGCAAGTTCACTACGTCAAGGGCTAAAAGCATCTAGCATTTCGTGAAAACCAGTCATTTTATCCTTTTGGTCTTATTATAGAATAGAAAAATATAAAGAAAATGAGACATCTCAAATCCATAAATTAGGGCAAATAAAACAAACCTTTCAATTAAAACAAATGAAATATTTTTCACGGGGCAGCCATGGCCTAATGGTTAGAGAAGCGGCTTCCCGAACCAGCAGGAAAAATGTCTGGCAGTGGGAGAGTGAGCTGCACCTTCCCTTTCTCCACCTTCATGGCTAAAGTGACTCTGAGCAAGGCACCTAACCCCCAACTGCTCTCTCGGCACCCCCAATGTGTGGGCAGCCCACTGCTCCGAGCGTGTGTGCTCATAGTTTATGTGTGTGTGTGTGTGTGTGTGTGTGTGTGTGCTTTGGATTGGTTAAATACAGAAGTCAAAGCTTCCCTTGCGGAATTAATGCAGTATTTAAAAAGAAAAATGGAGCTGTTTAAATGGAGGTCTGACTGTGCAGAGCAGTAAGCCTTAAACAAATGTTTCAGCTAATTGAAGATTCAGAATTTATTATTAATATTAAATCTCATTAAAGATTTTGGCATTGAAGCAAGAATAAATTCCATTCCTACCTTTTCGCCATTAGCTTGATTGTTCAGTCTGTAAATCACGTGAATCTTTGTAGACATCACTGCAGGCAAATGAGCTACGTGCATCCATCCCTCTATCTGTCCAATGCTTTTCTTTATGCTTCTGCATCGTATAGATGCCATCACACACCTCGTAGTCTATTCACCTGTTCACACAAGCGCTAGGAGCTCACCTGAATCCGTCATGATTCAAGAAATGCACAAAAATCAAACCATTGTGTTAATCTTGTTTAAGCTTTTTTGCTGATGTTTATGTGTAGTATATACTAAAACATTTATGTGCCTGAGGGTTGGTGGATGTTGCTGAATAGAATATATCAAAAGCTCACATCACATCAACCAGTAAGCTTAAGCCATATATAAACTAAACCAATCAAAGCAAATACTTGAATGAAGTATTTTAACTGGATGACTGGACAAAATAATTATTAAAATAAGTGTAAAATAAATATTTAAGACAGGGATTTGCAAAAACCAATATAATATTTTGCATAAACAGACTATAAGTTCTTACTGTATGCTTACGAATTATTAATGTTATTAATATTAATTCTGGACAGTGGTGGCCACTAATTAGGATTAAGCAGTTCAGGAAATGAATGAATGAATATTAATCCTTAACCTTAAATTTAAATAAACCATTATATACGGCCTCTGCATTGATGGATATCAGTCAAGGTCCCTTTTCTTGTACATTGCCTCAACTCTCACAAACCCTTGCTTGGGTCAGTTACCTTCCCTGGAATTCGAATATACTGGACTGATTTATCATTCATTCATTCATTTTCTGAACCGCTTATTCCTAATTAGAGTCGCGGGGAGGCTGGCGCCCATCTCAGCCGACT
>JBCNYH010000012.1:54933639-54951900 GCA_039654325.1 Tandanus tandanus
AGCCTACTGTGCATGTTTTTGGACTGTGGGAGGAAACCGGAGTACCCGGAGGAAACCCACGCAAGCACAGGGAGAACTGGACTGATTTAAATGGATTATAAATAGATGTTGCATGTAATATCTACAGCTGTAGTCATAAAGACTGTCCGTGTGCTCGTCCCGGGACACAATTTGCTCATAATAAATAACATTTTTACACACTCAATGCCGTTTTCCTTTACTCCTCTGCGCCTGTATACTGTGATGGTTTATATTCTTACTATCTGTTGTCACCCAGAAGAGAATGCTTCCCTTTTGTATCTGATTTACTCTGCAGAATTCTTCATATCATCTCAGGAAATTTATTTATTTATCTTTATCTTTTTTTTTTTTTTTTTTTTTTTTTTTTTTTTTTTTTTTTTGCCACTGTCGCCTCTGGCATTCTCATTAACGATCTAAAACTATATCCGGATTTCTGCAAAGCTGCATTGTGACAGTGCCTATTGTTAAAACTGCTACACAAATACTGAGTTGAACTCAGTGTAAATACTAAATTCACCTTCCATGTTTTTGTTCAGCTATAATCATCATATTTCGCTTTTCTTTTCTTTTTGACAGCACAAAGCTGTTTTGGTTGTCTGGTTCTTCACATGGAAATAAAAAAGCTAAAAGAGTAATTCACACAGCGCTTCTTATTTATTACTCTATTCATTGATTTGCTTTCAGAATGGAAGCCAGACTGTATTTCATTTCCCATATCACATCAAATGCACATAAGAGATGACTAAATGGTTAATTTAGTCCTATCTACTGCTTCCTTTGTGGAATGAAAAAGTGTCTGAAATGCAATTGGACTCTGAAGGCACATACACCAATCAGCCATAACATTAACACCACATGACTTGTCTGCAGCAAGGCAGCCCCATACACAGCAATCTGTAATACACTGTGTTTTCTGACTACTTTCTATCATAACCAGCATTAAGAGTTTCAGCAGTTTGTTCTACAGTTGCTCTTCTATGGGATCAGACCAGACATACTAGCCTTCACTCCCTACACACAGCAGTAAACCTTGGGCACCCACGACACTCTTGCTAGGGCACTGGTTGTGCTTACTTGTACGGTAGGTACTTTCCACTGTATGCCAGGAACACCCCACAAGACCTGTGGTTTAACCATCACAATGTGAACACAGTGTGAGGTGCCTAGACACAGACCAGTCAGGTGGCGTTAATGTTATGGATGGTTGGTATAATGTTAAATAATCATACGTCATGCTTCTATTTTATATTTAAGATGTCTTTTTTTATTAATAATAAAATATCTACAGATAAATCACATTTTTTCACATGTGTCTTTTTTCCAGCACCCCAGTGCTTTTTTTAAAGATGTAAAATCTTTTCAAGTATTTAAAGTGAATGAACAGAGTGAATTCTCTATATTCATAGATGACTTGTTTAAGATGAATTTCTGTACAGTAATTGAACTAATAGCCCAATTCATTGGGAACATACTGTATTAGGGTTAATAGTTATGAATCGTGCTAGTCATGATTAGCATTATATTAATACCAATTTGTCTCATTATGACAAGATCCCACTAGTTTGTCTCAATGTAACAGGAACACTGTGTTAATATCCTGTAGTGGTTGCCCCAGTTCACCCATATTAATCAGATACAGGCTGTTAAAAGCAAAAGACATGAGGGGAGCTCAGTGTTTTGCAGAGTGAAAAAGAGCCATTTATAGTGCTCGGATGTGATATATTATTAAGAAGAGAAAAAAAAACCAACAACATATTAAACATATATATGTATTTCTGAAATTCCAGCATGCTTGCACTGACATCTTCCTGCTAATCAAAATCTCACACTATTCTTATTCCAGGTTTTACCCTATGGCTTGTTTGTTAGCAGGATTACACAGAATATTATGTGCAGATTTTCATGAAGTTTGCACCTGAGGTGGAGCTTTGGACAGGGACGACTTTTGGAATTTGGGGATGATCCGGATCAAATTTAGATCCAGAAAATTTTTTAAAGGATTCTTTAACATTGTAAGATAGGATGATTTTAGTTCGTATGTTAGATGTTATTTTTAACAAAATTGAAATTAACGTTTCAGATGTTATTTTCTCCAATTCTTCCTGCACACAGGTCTTAAAGTGTGGATTAGTACGGGATCATTGTCATATATTTCATTTCAGAATTCTCCACACATTGTCCACTGGTGACAGGTGAACACAGCAGACCAACCAATCCGGTAGCTACACTGTCTTCTTTCACATTGCCTTTGTAATGTGTGGTTTTGGATTGTCAAAAACATGAATCTCGGCTTCATACTGTCTGAAATAAAAATACAACTCGAAGTACATTTACAGCATTTGTCAGATGCTCTTATCCAGAGCGACTTACAATTATCATTTTTATATAACTGAGCAAATGGGGGTTAAGGGCCTTGCTCAAGTGCCCAACAGTGGTGATAGTGGGGATTGAACTGCTGACCTTTGGATCAGTAACCCAATGCCTTAACCACTAAGCCACAACTGCACAAATCACTGCTTTCTAATTTATTTGCATTTTCAATATCATCACGACTTCTTTTTTGGGTGGGTTGGAATCTGATGTAGGATTGTATGTATGATGCAACAAATCATGTCAGATGTTTGGCTCCATAGCACTTATGTCTCTTACCCACTAGATGTTATAAAACTATTGTTATGTGCCCCCGCTCGTCTGTCCAACACTCACAACAGTCTCATCACTCCGTCGCCCTTCATTCCACTTCTTTTCCACGGTGTAGAGCCATCATACTAACTCGACATGAGCTCTGACGTTTAGAACATTGTGCTACGGTCTTTTACACAGCTTACTGGCAGCATGGAAAAGCAGAAATGGCAGTAAGCATAACAGCATATACAAGAGTGGCAGCTAGCTTAAGAGGAAGGTACCACAATTCTTTTACTTTTTCTGACGCAATACACATCGGAGCCAGAATTCTGTATTACACTATATAAAATCCTAAAAAATAAAAATGATACTGAAAATGAACAATAACCTACTAGTATTCACCCTCCGTCAACTGTCCAACATTTAGTCAATTAACAGCCTGTAATTGAGATTGGCCTTACTAGGGTTTTATGTCATCTATCCGTACATCAGTGGTTCGCACAAATTATTTCCAAATAATAAGAATAAAATTTGTATCAACATGGTGCCGGGAGTCCATAGGAGCTGATTGGCTAAGCTCTTACAGGGATGGCATACATTCACCTACCTGTTACTTAAATCATGAATGTCTGTTAGTTCATGCATAAATAAAGTGGTGGGGGTATAACTTTTTTAGTGTTAGGCTGCTCCTGAATATGCATGCACAGCAGTTCATAAAGATGTGGGTTGCAGTATTCTGTCTCATGGAGGGTCAAAGTGCTTACTCCCAACCCTCCCTGGTTGGTGGCGGTTGTGTGATTGGAAGGGAATTCTTGACTGACAATTGTTTATTTATTTATTTATTTTCTGGGGGAGATAAACAAACCATAAAATTTGTGATTGCATAAATATTCACCCCCATTTGCTGTGAGTTCTCTAAACTAGGTTTGGTGCAACTTGTTAGCGTCAAAATTGTCTTCCTTAGCCAAATAAAGTCATGTGATCTAAATGTAACTATATCTGCTTTTGGAAGATCAAAGGGGTAAATACTTATCCTCGACACCGCACATTTCTAACAGAGTTTGTGGTTCAGTGCTGAATGTGAATGTAAGAAGGAGTTACGGAGAATGCATGGAAAATGAGTCAGTGCTTACTCCTGTGTGTTTAATGTGCAGCATTTTTTTATATCTGCTTGTTCTTCAGAGGGAGAGACAGAGAAAAAAAAAGGGATTTTTTTAAAGGGAAAGATTTAATATATCAGAGAACACGGAGACGTGTGAGACAGAAGCATGGAGTTTGAGTATAAGTATACAACATCTTTTTCCTCTCTCTCTCTCTCTCTCTCTCTCACTACACATTTGCTGAATATAGAGAGAACACAAGAACAACCAATTGGCACCTTGCCAAATTTCAGCACTATTTCCCTCTCAGTTTTCTTTTCTTTTTCTTCTATTTAAATATTAACCGTATTTGAGGGTGGCATGGTGACATAGTGGCTAGCACTTTAACCTCAAAGCAAGAAGCTTCGGGGTTCAACTCCTGCATGGCAGTGGTGTTTCTGTCTGGAGTTTGCATGTTCTTCCTGTGCTTACATAGGTTTCCTCCCAGAGTCCAAAATGATGCACATTTGGTTGAATTGATATTCATGATTGCTCCTAGGTATGAATGTGTGTTTGTGTTGTCTGGCAAACTGTTTAGGGTGTACCCTGCCTTTGCCCAGAGTCAGTTGAGATGGGCTCCAACCTCACCTTGACCCTAATAAAGCATAAAGCAGTTCAGAAAATGAAATGAAACAAAACAAATACTAACAAAAACCAAAAAACTAACAAAAAAATACAAATAAATAAAAAAACATATTTGATATGGGAGAGCAGGTTGGGTGTTGGAACATCAAGTCCGCCTCCTATATGACGAAAGCAGTGATTTTGTTCTTTAAAGACAAACCAAGTTTATTTTTTAAGTGTTATTTGCTGTACCAATGTACAGTGTGCAGTAGCAGTAAAATAATAGTCAAAAGAGGGAACATTCTGAAAATCGGACAATTCTTGAGCTCCTGGAGTGCGAGGCGTGCTTGCATAACTTTAGCACAACTTTGTGCACCTTTATACAGCAGTCTGACTCATGTGCATTAAATTTAAGTCATTAAATTGTCAGATTTTCAGAGAGGTGGAATTGTGGGTCAGTCAGAGGGTGGCATCAGCCAGCGACAAAGAGCCGACAATGTGAATATTCCTCTGTCAACGGTAAAACGTTCAACAGTGAAGGTAAGACCACCACGGATCCACGACCAGGTCGACCTGGACCATCAGAAAGATGCCTTCACTCCGTGAAAAGAGCAGTGGAGAAAAATCCCCGTTCCAAGGCCACAGACATTGCAGAAGACGTCCAAATCAGCTCAAAAACTGTTATGGCCGAGCAGCAAGACGCAAGCCTCTTCTTCGAACCAGCAAATACTTATTCTGAAATCTTGCATGTCTATTTACTTATGTCTGGTCTCTGTATAAGTGTCTATGTTGTGTATATGTCTAGGTGGTACCATAATATCAGAGGTAGAGTGATGGCCTGTGGGATAACACTTCTATGGAGCCTCTCAGTGTTTGCCTTGAGGTTGCAGAGTCACTGAAACAGTCCCTGATTTGTGTGATGGGGGTCTGGCATGATCCCGACAGCTCTGGTTCTGCACCACTTGTCATACAAGTCCTGAAGTGAAGTGAGAACGGTCTCTGTGATGTGAACCCTTATCAATGCCCTGATTGTACATGGAATATGAGTGAAATGAGTTATAATTCCAGTCTATCCCTAAAGCATGAGTAGTGATCTCAAATCTCTGTGAATCAAAAATACGCTGATAATGAAGGATTTGGCCCACTACAGTTCGCCAACTCAGGAAAATGATTCTGCTTAGCTGTAAGAACTTTTCCTAGGTAGGTTTCTGTATTTTTAAATAATTTAGATGAGACACTGATTGTAAATTTAAAGTGCAAACATGATGACAGCACTTACATTACACCGGTGGCAGCTTTTACCATGTTTGCATCTGACAGATCTAATCATCGCCTTAAGTCTTTAGCTGAAAGTCTTAAGTCTTGATTAGATGATTAGATGGTTAGGTGGACAGGACTAGGGCTGGAGTGAAAGGTTGTTTCTCAATTTGTTTGTTGTCTGTACTTCCGGACTTCTGAAACATCAACAGTCACAGCTCATGTAGACTTAGACAGACTTTATTTGTCATTTAGATTTACATCAAAATGAGATTTCGATGCAGTGGCTCAGAGCACAGCAGGAATAATAAGAAAAATATTAATAAAATAAAAATGAATAAATATACGTATAAAAATGTTTGTATAAAAGATAAATGAAAGATAAATATATTGAACAGTCTAGTTGCAGTGTAATATTGCACAGTAATATGGCTGTAATATGGCACAGAGATAAGTATATTAATGGATAAATATATTGAACGATAAATATATTGCACAGTCTAGTTGAAGTGTAATATAGCACAGTGATATGGCACAGAGATAAATATATTAAAAGATAAATATATTGCACAGTCAAGTTGAAGTGTAATATTGCACAGTGATATGGCACAGGGATAAATATATTAAAAAAATAAATATATTGAAAGTTAAAAATATATTTCAGAGTTTAGTTGCAGTGTAATATTGCACAGTAATATGGCACAGAGGTCCATAGTGGTGCAGTCCTTATTAGGTGTGTGGGTGAAGAGGGAGGGATAATTTAATGCGTTCAGCAGTCTTATGGCATGTGAGAAGGAACTTTTGTTGAGCCTGGCTGTTCTGCTCTGTAGGCTGCGGAATGTCTTTCCAGAGGCCAGAGGTGAGAACAGTCCATTGTGGGGGTGGGAGGGGTCTCTGGTGATGTTTTGAGCCCTGGTAAGACAGTGTTTCTTTTCAATGGTAGGAAGTGAGGTCCCAATGATTTTCTCTGCTGTCCTCACCACCCTCTGCATGGACTTCCAGTCAGAGGTACTACATGCCCCTGACCAGACTGTGATGCAGCTGGTCAGTGAGCTCTCTATAGTTCCTCTGTAGAAGGTGGTGAGAATGGGAGCGGATACGTGCACTCTACTCATCCGTGGCAGAAAGTGCATACGCTGCTGTGCCCTCTTTACAAGTGTACCAGTGTGATTTGACCAGTTCAAAGAGTCCGTGAACTGCACCCCCAGGAACATGGTGCTGCTGACAATCTCCACTGCTGAGTTGTTGATGGTGAGAGGAGTGTGGCTGGGCTGGTTCTTCCTGAAGTCCACAATGATCTCTTTTGTTTTTGAGACGTTCAGATATGGATATATAGCGAATATCCGCAAATAATACGCACCCCCTAAAAGGCTTATAATTACCTATATTAATAGTTTAAACCCTAAATATACCCCCAAACTATGATCACAAAACACTTCAATATTATTCCAAACTCATCTTATAGAATTACCATTAAAAATAATAGGTTACAGCACAGCATAGCATAAAATATCTGCCTGTCTGTACAGAGCTGTGCAGCTGGGGAAAGTCAGCCGCACAGAGATGGTCAGCTGGAGAAAACTGCGGTGCTGCTGCCTGGAGTGTGACTCCCAGAGCAATAAACCACCAAAATGACACACCACTAAAGGTGATGAACCAAATAGTAGCACGTAGACAACACTGTAACCAATGTGAACACCCATGCCAATATTGGTACTGTAATTATTGTTACAGCAGCAGGAGAAGCTACAGAGCTCATACAAGAACACACAGAGATTGAGAAACACTGCCAAGCTTGAAGGACAATATAGTAGAGCTGGGGACAGGGGGGAAAAGGAAAAAGGAACATTGCTGATCCATCAACAAAACCACAAAACAGCAGTGAATCAGTGAGTTTTGTGAGGCAGCAGAGGGAAGACCCAGTGTGCAGTACAGGAGCTAGGGAAGGAGAACAGCTCACATCCATGGAGGACGGAGAGACTGGATCAGATGAGCTTTTTAGAGCTGACAAAAAAGGAATGTATTACCCTTAACCTCTCAACCATACAAAATATTTTAAATTAGCACAGCACACTATAAACAAACAAACAAACAAATAAATAAATAAAAGAACGTTTTACTGCAAAAAAAGATTTAAACTCAGCAGCATGAAAGGGTTTGACCTCAGCCCCCATTTCTTATCTAATAACCAGGGTGTCTTAAATCTCCGTAATGCTCAAAAGAATCTAAAATGTGTTTAATAAAGCAATCATTGCTGTTCCCATAAGAACGGTAAAAATCGCATTTACATTACAAAAAAAGGGGGAAAAACAGGTAAAAAGTGTACAGACAAAGAATCCTTCTATTTTTTTTACTTATCATGTGGAATATACTGAAGTAAATACCTCCTCAAAGATCTACAAGAAAAGTAATATTAGCTGGCAATTAAATGGTATTGGTAGTTTTGTAGTTTGCTAGGTTTGCCTGCTAGCTAGTTAGCTCAGGTCTCAAAAGTCAGTAGAGGTTTAGAGATCCTGCTGGCTGGTTGCAGTACAATTTTTAGCACCACCTTCTTCACTCTCACTTATCATCTCATTTTCCAAACCACTTAATCCTATTAGGGTCGCAGGGAGGCTGGAGCCTATCTTAGCCGACACTGCGCGAAGGTGAGGTGCACCCTGAACATTATGCTAGACCATGCCAGGGCCAACAGATACCCAACCATTTACACTCACATTCACACCTAGGGGCAATTTGGAACAGCCAATTAGTCTAATCTGCATATCTGCGGACCGTTGGAGGAAACCCACAAAAGCATGGTGAGAACAAGCAAGCTTCACACAGAAACCCCCTTGCCAAACCCGGGACTCGACCCCGGACCTTCTTGTTGTGAGATGGACAAACCACAACGCCACCAGGCCACCCTCCCTAGTCATGTTTTTTTTTTTTTTGTTAAAGCCTATTTTCCATTTCCCCTTTCTCATCTTAACTGTCTTTCCATCTACAGTGTCTAATTTGAACAGTTATTCATATGCCGATAACTACACTTTCTTTTTCCCAGGTATTCTTTTTTAAAATGTTACTTTAATATAAATTACGAAGGCGTGGACACATTTGACTGACAGAAAGGCAGGCTGTGGCTCGAGCAGAGCACTCCGTCTGTTCTTTACATTTACTGACTTATCTAAACTTTTCTAACTTTACCATGTGCATACATATATGAAATGTCTGGAAGTGTGCACAAACTGTTTGTCGGTACTATCAAAAACAGAAGAGTTGCATTAGTTACTTATCCTCGTGAAATGGCAAACTCAGTAGTAACAACATTCAGGCTTCTATTGAGTAAACTTTGCACAAAAGCCATTTGGTCATCAGTGAATACGTACATGACCAAGAGAAATAGGATGGATTTTAATAAATAGATGACCTAAATAATAGTATGTTTTAAACTCACCATGCAATGCTGACTGTTAAACCAGGCAGCTGCTCCTCCTGAAACCGGCCCCAGTTAAGCTGTCAGCAATTTCTACAGTGGTGCTTGAAAGTTAGATTTGTCCATATTTCTCCAAAAATATGATGTGAAACATCATCAGATTTTCACTTAACCCCCCAAAAATAGATAAAAAGAACCAAATTAAACAAATGAGAGAAAAAAACCCCACATTACATTTTGTTTTTATTGACGAAAATGATTCAATAAATTCAATCTGTGATTGGTACAAATATGTGAACCTTCACTTTCCGACCTCATTGTGCAGTAATAACTGTAACTAAACATTTGTTGTTAGTTGATCAGTCCGGCACATAGACCTGGAAGGGATCTAAGTTCATTCCTCCACACAGAACAGCTCCGACTCTGGGATGTTGGGCGGGCTCATGTGAAGAAATCCCAGAGTTGAAGCATTTTGGCTGAATACAAAGCTTTCTTGGAGAAACCACCCTGGCTCACAGGCTTAGTATCTCTTATTTTACCTGTTTTTCATCTTGTTTTGATTCTGTGTCTTTTTATAGTAACAATAACAATAAAAACACCACGTGACCCGAGGAACAATCTAGCGCATGCGTGATAAGTTGGCAGTACAACACTGATTTGGAGAAAGAGGAAAACAGAAAGCATACAATTTCAAAACAAATAAAAAAAATATCAGTGTTCACTCATATAATTGTGCCCAGTGCAGGGGTCATTGATACTTGCACACAGGAGTAAGCAAATGGTTTCAGAAAGACATTGTGGCTGATTCCAATTAATTTCTAAAAGATAACACTGTATTTCATATTTATTTAATATATCTGGTAAGTGAATGGGCCCCTTTAAGGTCAGAACTTTGACATGGCCATTCTAGAACATTACAGTTATTCTTCTTCAACCATACTTTGGTGGACCAATTGATGTCTTTGGAGTTATTGTTTTACTGTGTGGCCCACTTTCTCTTGAGATTCAGCTTACAGACAGATGTCCTGCTGTTCTTCTTATAATTCAAAATTTACTATTCCATCAATGATGACAAACTGTCCTGGCCCAGATGCAGCAAAACAGGTCCAAACCACAATACTTCCACCACCATGTTTCACAAATGGAATAAGCTTTTTATGCTGGAATGCAGTGTGTTCCTTCTCCAAATATAACGCTTCTCATTGAAACAATAAATAAATAAATAAATAAAACATTCTCTTTTGATCTCATCCATGAACATTTTTTTTCCAAAATCCAAAAGTGAACCTTGCCTTCACCTGGTGTCTGCTGGCATAGGCTGCAGCCTCACCGCGACCCCAATAAGTGGTTTGGAGAATGAATCAATGAATGAATGGATATTCTCAGGATGTAGTGTAACAAAAAGACATGTAGTTCATTACATTTCAGTAAAAAATGTATCAGAGTCCAACAAAAAAATCGATATGGATGCCCATTGTCCAATTTCATAGCAACACCTTTACACCTTCTCAATAATGCAGACATCCAGTCAAGTAAAGCATCAGCATAGAATTAATTAATAAATTCATTTAGATACAAAGGGGTTTAAGGTAAAGATAATTAAGGTGTGATATCTATTCATTTTAAACAGTTTAATTAGCTAGGACTGTATATCTTTTCTTCAAACACAGCGCCGGCTTTTGTATCGAACCGTGAAATACATTTAAAGCACTGTGCTGGTTTGAGCACGGCATTTTGTTGTATTATTTACATAATTTCTTCACACCATTCATTCAATAGTTACGCACAATGAAGTGTCAATAATATGAAAGCACCAGCCCATGGTATTAATCTGACTTGATGTTTTCATATTGGAATTTCTCTCAAGACTCTCTGACTCGAAGTCAGACAATCCATTCAGCTTCTTTGAGCCACGTTCATTACGTGTCACTGCTCCACAATTGACTTATTCTACCGTTGACTTTTGTGGATAATAATGATGATTATATTGTCAGCTTAGTTCAGCATCAATCCCAGCTTATATACTGAGCTTAAAATTAAAAAGATAGCAAAGTTCATGTTTAAATAAGAAAGTATTTCAAGTAAAGAATAGAAAATATATTTCACATAACTACATCTCAATACTCACTCACTCGCTCACTCATTTGACTAACCGCTTACTTCTATTAGGGTCGCGGGGCCACTGGGGGAAGGCAGGGTACACCCTGTACAGCTCACCAAACCATTCAGGGCAACACACACAACCATTCACACTCACACCTAGGGGCAAATCGGAACAGCCAATTAGCCTAACATCTTTGGACTATCGGAGGAAACCGGAGTATCTGGAGGAAACCCACACAAGAACCTGAGCCAGGGGCTCGAACCCTGGACCTTCTTGCTGTGAGGCGGATGTGCTAATCACTACACCAGCACGCCTCCCCATACTTGAATATATGAATCATCAACCAATGAATTGGTGTATTACAAAGTCTAGACATTAACTGATATTATTATATGGCAATGACAGTATGTTCAATCTGATTGGTCAATAAATTGCGTATCCAGACTGGGTTGTATCTGACTGGTAGCTTAGCTATTAGCGAGCTGCATTAATCACTATGATCTTCAGCAGCTTCCAAGAAAGCATTTAGCGCCTTCTTAAAGAGAAACGGTATACAGGAAATATCCTAAGGGATGAAGAGTTTACCAAATCCCAAAAAGTACTTGCTGCTCCTCGGAAAGCTCCTGTTTATCACGATAATGGAAACAAGTCAAAAGATAACAAGCCCTCACAGACATGGATAAAGACACCTTGTTCAAAAACAGGCAGTTTGGAGAGAGCACCACAAGAAGAATGAAATAAATAACAGTGTGAAGTTTTCTGTTATTTTGTCCTATTTGTTGTTGGCTTCACACAAAAAAAAATAATAATAAAAAAAAATCACATCTTCAAAGTTGTAGGCATGTTCTGTAAATGAAATGATGCAAACCTGCAAACAATCCATTTTAATTCCAGGTTGTGAGGCAACAAAACATGAAAAATGCCAAGGGGGGTGAATACTTTTGCAAGGCACTGTAGCTACCTTATAGTATAGAGAGCTTCTTAATGATCATGCTTGCTCTGAAATGAACTTTAGACTCTCCCACCAAAATAATAAACTACAGGACACATATCCTTCAGGTCATATAATCCTTTACATTACCCATTACCCTCATGTTCCATGCTAGTGACACTACAGAGCCTTTCCTAGTCACTGCAGAATCATTGACTGTTTATGACTTTGACTCTCGATTTGTCTTCTTTGCCATAAATGTGCATTCAGTTAACATTGTCAAAAATTTGTTAAAGGTTTCTCTATATCTCTATATGGCAATACAGGCCCTCAACCCAACCTGATTCTTTCCTAAAATCACCACTGCAACATGCATTTATTACAGACAACTCCACATCCTACATGTGATATGTGAGCATGTGATATCACAGCTTCCATGTGTAATAGCTTTGGACACCACTGACTTTTTTAAACAGTACATATATTGTTATTTGTTTTGGAAATTATAATGGGGTTGTAGGGCAGAAACATTACAGTGTGTTATTACAAGGCTCTTTTGAATACTTGCCTCTGATCGGTCAAGCATGGTTTTCTGCAGGTTATTATTTCTTTAAAACACACCACTGTTAAGTAATGTACCAGGCCGTTGCTATGGAGCGTGTCATTACAGAAGTAATACAATTATTTTTAAATCAGTATTTTGTGTCAGATTTCTTTAGTACGTAGCAGGAACATTCTACAGATATAAACATGAATATGTTAGAAAAAACACTCTTCCAACTACTGCATGTCTTAGGATCAGTTTGTGATAAACAAGGCATTTCCCATTCAAAAGAAATGATAAAATGGGTAGCCATCTTTTTGACCAAAACGGTCGCTATTGATTTATTTATTTATATAATTTTAAAAATATTATTATTATTACTTTTTTAAATGAAAAATACCAAAATAAAATCAAATGGTATTGTGTCATCTATGTCACAATACTTCTAAGCAGCAACTGTGTGCATCAGTGTTGATGAAGTGATCCTTGAATGTAGCTCTCGCGCCATTTTAAAATTTTGACAAGAAGATTGGTCTCCTATTTTGTTTCTGGGTAAAGCAAATGCATCCTAGGTAAGTAGGTTTATTCCAGATAATCTCTGAACACTGAAAATGTAAAAATCTTAAAGCACTGTTTATTCAACAATAGTATTGAACTGTAACACCCGCAGCAACAGCATTGATCTAAATACAGCTCTGTACATTGATTTGGATCCTACAGGAAGCTTTATTGTTTTGTCAGTCATCACCCAGTGTGTAAGGAAGTCACCATGTACAAGTTAACAAAGCTTACTGCGGTGTAGTAAACACTAAACGCAATATACAATCAGTTTAACTCTTCCGAGTCTTTTTTTATTCTAGGCGCATTCACATCACTTTGTGTAATCTATGTCAGCAGGTTTCATCTATTCAATTCGATTCAGTGAAATTCAGTTTTATTTGTATAGTGCTTTTTACAGCTGACATTGTCGCAAAGTAGCTTTCCATAGTAAAACAAATTTGATAAGGAATTTAAACATTGCTCTATAAACCCTACACATCCCCAGTGAGCAAGCCTGTGGCGACGTAAGTGGCAAGTAAAAACTCCCTCAGACGACACGAGGAAGAAGCCTTCAGAGGAACCAGACTCAAAAGGGAAGCCCATCATCATTTGGGTGAAACCAGATGAAAATACAAACCATTCATTCATTCATTTTCTGAACCGCTTAATCCTAATTAGGGTCGCGAGGAGGCTGCCGCCCATCTGAGCCGACCCTGGGCGAGGCCAGAGTAGACCCTGGACAGCTCGCCAGGCCATCGCAGGGCAGAAACCTACTCTTGACGAATGTCAGCAATGGTTCTTTTACATGTCTCTCACCACAGGCAGTGAGAGACATGGCTGGCCTTTGATAACCCAGTTAGCTGCACTGGGTGGGACAGCAGTGACAACCCGTTGATAGTGGGGCTTGAACCCCCAACCTTGGGATCAGTAATCCAGCACCCTACCACCGGGCCACCACTGCCCCAGATAATACAAGCCATGTAGCAGAAACTTCACTATAGTTTAACATGAAGTCTTAATAGGGTGCTGGATTCCTAAGGTTGTGGGTTCAAGCCCCCTATTGGGGTTCCTATTGGGTTTTATTTCCTGGCTTTGAAAATAATGAACTGATTAAATGATTCTGCTATTGAAATTATTTAAAAATGATAATATGTTTTATTGATTTATTGATTTATTTAGCATCTTTCTCAAACACAAGGAAGCTTTAGAGAGAAGCACAGAACAAGCTTACCACCCCCCCCAACAAACACTACCTGAAAACACAACTGTACATTAGTTAGGACATAAAGAGAAAAGGTGAGATTTAAGGTAAATTAAAAGAGATTATGAACATTTTGCTAGTGTAAAAAATCTGCTAGAAACAGTTTAAGTGGTAAAGAGTACAGAAATCCCAATACAGAAATGCTTCATATTACAGAAGCAAGGGCACTGTAACAAATATTTTATAAAATTTTTACAAAGACGGCTCTTGTGCTGCTTTCAGTATACATTATTATATGCTGAGTGGTAGGACAGGTGTGTGTCATTTTTATTGTCCTTATTATTTTAAAAGTAACATAGGACCATAGTAACATAGCAATTTCCTAATCTTACATTCGAAATAACTATCATTAAAAAAAAATCAGACCAGATTCTCATAAGTTGATGATTTTTTACTGTTGAATGACATCACCTCTGCAGACTTATTTAACAATTGTAATAATTGTTGAGCGTAGCATGGTGGTGCAGAGAATAGCAATGTCTACTTACAGCTCCAATCAGTGCAGAGTTTCTATGAGTTCGATCTAGTTCTAGAGTTTCTATTTTCGTGTTGTTCCCCTGTCAGTGTAGGTCTTTTTCTGTGGTCCATGCTAGCAGGTAGACAGGTTAAAATAAATTGCCCCTTGCTGTGAAAGAGTGTGTGTATGGTGCTCTGTGCTAGACTGGCATCTCATGCAGGGTGTATCTTGGCTTTTATATATAACTTTTATATAAAGAGTCTTGGTACTGAGAACTTCACACTTTGTGGTCACTTGATACATTAGCAAGCTGCTTTTTATTAGATTTTTTTCATTTATTCAGTTGTATTTGTATAGCACTGTTTTACAAGTGACAATTTTTTTTGTCTTATTAGCTTCAAAAGGGGGAAAAACTGGCATTTGAGCAATTTTTAGAGATAAAAATTACAACAGATATGAACTTGTTTTTATAGACATTAAATAAACTGAGATGTCATTTTTTCCTTCATTAGGGTCGCAGGGAGGCTGGAGACCATCCCAGTCAACCCTGAACAACTCACCAGACCATTGCAGACCAACACACATACACACCCATTCACACTCCACTTAGGGGCAATTTGGAACAGCCAGTTGGTCTAATGTGCATGTCTTAAGACTGTGAGAGGAAATTGGAGTACCTACCTAGTGGAGAAGAAACCTACACAACCACTGGGAGAACATGCAAACTCCACACAGAAACACCCTCACTGGACATGGGGTCGTACACACGACCTTCTTACAGTGAGGCAGAAGCGTTAAACACTATGCCACTGTACTGCTCTAAACTGATATTAGGCTATTAAATAAATACTTGAAAATGAAGAAGGAAAACACTGGGGTAAGGAATTAGTGTGATATTTAATAAATCATGTGGTGGAGGCAGGTGGATGCAAATTAAATATTCATTCATTCACAGAACTGCTTAGTGCTACTCGTGTTATGGGAAGGGTTGAGCCTATTTCAGTTGACTCTGGAGTTGGAGTACCCAGAGGAAACCCACACAAGCACAGGGAGAACATGCAAACACCATACAGTAACCTTACGTCTCTTAGGTCAGTGTCATTGTACGGTCCTAAATAAGTTTTTTATAATCTCTTTTCTAGGTCTGATGTTGGTTCAAGGCTCTTTGCAAACCCTTTCCCCTGCTGTGAGTGTACTTGTAAATTCGGAAAGTGAGAATGAGAAGAGCTACTGGACCATTATCTCTTTCAGGGTTGAGTTTTCAGAGACTGGAGTTGTGTGACGGACGCACTCCTAGAGCATGGCAACCGATACCTCACCATTGACATCATAGAGTTAATACATTTTATTAAAATCTTGCTACTGCAGATAGAACAAGACCAAGCTTCAAGCTGAACATTTGCCCGAAAGCTTATCTGTGACACAATTAAGGGTGTGCATGCTCACAGACTGTTGATTTAAAGCCTTTAAAGAAAACCAGTGCTATAAATCACCTCCAAACTACTTGATGGCAGAGAAACAAGACCATGCTGAATAATCCTTTTCTTTCTGTTAAGGTTTTACCAAGAGGTTGGACCCAAATGAAGTACTCAGAGAACCATGTATTGTAGTTCAACAAAAAGCTTCTTTATTGACAATCTGAGTTAATGGAAACCATGAATAAAGTTGGGGTCTTTTCCAGGCTGAGGAGGACTGGGTGGCCATTGGGTTCCAGTGTGTCCCTTGGCAGGCAGTGGGGTACACCGAAGATGAATCTTGGACCTGAGATGAGGAGAAGAGGCGAGGCAAGGTAAGACCTTAAAAGAAAGACAAAACAACATAAACATTTAGAGACAAGCACTGGAAAGAACTGTCTTGACCTGGTAGTGACCATGCTGAGTGAACTGACGAGCAGGCAGGGAGTGACTGAATGAACCAGGTTTTATACTGCAGGAGGTGGTGCTGGATTTGGGATCAGGTGTGCTGAATGAGCAGGCGAGTGGAGTAATCAGGAAGCCGCACCCATTCATCTAGACATACAAAACTCAGACAAGACATAAACACAGGGGAGGGAAAAACACAGGACACTGTGTCAGGAAGAGCGGGAGGAGAAAGGGGCTGGACCCTAACACCTTTATTTTCTTCCTTCCTTCCTTCCTTCCTTCCTTCCTTCCTTCCTTCCTTCTATACTTGCTTCCTTGCTGTCCAGTTCAAATGGCTGACACTAACCAAGATGCTTACCACTGTGTTGATATTAATCATTTGGATTTAGGAAGCCAAAAGAAGTTCAACATTATCATACACTGCCCGACCAAAAACAGTGGCACACTGTAATAATTTCATGAAGTGCATTTATCCTTGATCACAGCATGTAATCTCCATGGCATTGTTGCTCCAGTTGGTCAGGTCGAGGCTCAACAACATTAATGTGAAGCTGATTTGCTTAATTTACTGAATGAGCAGGTTATCACATCAATGGACCTTTTCTTCCCTGATGGCACGGATATAAAATGGGGACTCAAATAATGAGTGAGTGGTTCAGGGAGCACGAGGAATCATTTTCACATATGTATTGGCACCCCAGAGTCCTGACCTTAACTCTAGTGAAAGTTTTCGGGATTTGCTGGAGAAGACTTTATGGAGTGGTTCAGTTTTTCCCTCATCAATTCAAGACATCGGTAAGAAATGACCCAACACTGGATGGAAATAGATGTTATGTTGATTAAGTTTGTTGAAACAACGGCACGATGATTACATGCTGTAAGCGAGCATAAAGGTGGAACAACAACATATTCATGTGTGAGGCATTTTTTTGGCCGGGCAGTGTATGATATTGCCAAAACAATGTAAACCCCTGACCAAACCCACACACATAGGTTTGCAATTGTGTATTTTTTTAGTAACTCATTACAGTTTTTCAAGCAGGAAAACTGTGCGGCATCAACACACAGAAACCATATTTATTTTATACTTTAGTATATATTTTACAGGAATGGCATGATCTGATTGGTCCTCTATCTCGGGATCTTATTGTAAAATATTATTCTGAGTGAACAATGCTATACTTCAAATGGCAAACATACACTCAAGGTTTGTGGTCAAGGCTGAAATTCAAAAAAAATTCCATCGCAGAAAATACAAAGAAAGCTAGACAATATGGCCCTCGTGTTTTAATGTTAAAAATAAATAAATAAATAAATAAAATATTGAAACTGTAAATGAGTTTCAAAAGACATCAGTGTCAACAAACTGCAACTCATGCTAAGCACATTCCTGTCCAAACTTACTGTTTACTTCATAGTGGTTTTAACAGCAAGATGAAGCTTGAACAGAAATTCAAGATACAGAAATGTTTAAGGAAATGTTACCTTTGTGAAAGCTAGCTTTGAGGTGAACCAAACACCACCCGTTTTTTACTTCGTAGGCA
>JBCNYH010000012.1:54976267-54988545 GCA_039654325.1 Tandanus tandanus
ATATATATAAATAAATCGTTCCGACAAGTATATTGAGGTAAAAGTATGACTAATAAACAAAAACACTGAAAATACCAATTTTCCAGAAAAATTGAAAGGTGTAGCAAATTTTATTTTTTGGACTTTTGCATAGCATGAATGAACTTCAAATCATATTGAATGGTTTAGTGAGTGAAAAATTTAAAAATACAGTGATGCAGTGATGATTATACACTTAACATGAAGATAAATCAGATATAAATCAGAAACCATTCAAGTATTAATAGTATTGAAAATACTATTCAAGTATTTATTTCATGTAATACTGTATCATATTGATGATAATTAGTAAACAAACAACTATATATAGTAATAACAAAAAAAAAAACAATCTCCTTTTTTTTTTCAGAAAAAAAGTCAATATTTAGTGTGAACACCCTTTACTTTGATTACAGCATTTAACATTTCAGGCATAGTGTTCACATATTTTTTTATTTCTTCACTTGCTAAACGATTCCATATGGTTTGAAGTTTATTCATGCTATGCCAAAAAAATAAAGTCAAAATGCTAAGTCAAAAAAAATTACATTTTAATTTTTTTCAGAAAAATTGGTCTTTTCAGTGTTTTTGTTTATACTTGTCGGAATGATTTTTTTGGTTCTCATTGCATACACTAGCATTGTTCAATACATTTTCACCCAAAAAATTATAAAGAAGTAATTTTTTACTTCTTTTTATTAGGAGCCCTTTTAGACCAAAGTGGAGGTGTTTAATCTTCACTGCACACTACTGTACCTTCATACACATTATTATTCTGATACACTGGAGCCACAGAAGATTATCTTATATAGTATTACAAAAACTCCAAGGAGGTTGTGTTGCTTATTTTTACCAAGTTTGGAACAAATTAATTGTGCACAGGAATTGGGAAAAAGAAAAAACAGCACACAAGAAAGAGATACTATGCCTTTAAATCTACAAACCCTGTACTCTGAGTTTAATCTCCTTCTCGGTCTTCCTTGTCAAGCCTCAGATAACCCACATTTTCCACAACACTGTCACGACATGACACTCGGTGTCCCCACTTACAAGCATAATTAACGAGATGAAGCAGAACTGAGTGTAATTAATTTTTAAAACCATTTCATCCTGCAAACACTATGCATGCCCTATCTTAATATGTCACTCAGAATGACAGGTTGACCTGGAAAACACTTGGAACATAACTTGTAGTTCTGTAGGAACCAAGAATACATATAAAACATGCTAGAAGTTTAATACTGTAACTACATTACTTTAATGGTTGTAGACTTTCATACATTTTCTGTCATGCCAATAAAAGTATAATGTGAAATTTGTCCTAGAAATAAGTAATAATAATACTACCAATAGTTAAAATACATAATATTATGTTGCTAGTAATAATATTAATATAATAATATTTCCGTTGCTATTTTCCCCTGATATTTTTCGAGAAATAGAAACCATAATAGAGAAAATTACAGTATCTGATCATATGATACTGTTATATGTTGTTCTTTAAGAGGAATAATTTAGACATTTTTCAGTCTCATTCACTCATTTGCAGAGCCACTTAATCCTACTAGAGTTGGGGAAGGCTGGAGCCTATCTCAGCCAACACTGGGCAAAGATGGAGTAGACCCTGAATAGCTCGCCAGACAATTGCAGGGACAAAACACACACAACCATCCACACCAAGAGGCAATTAGTCTACTGTGCATGTCTTTGGAGTATAGGAGGAGTACCTGGAGGAAACCCACACAAGCACAGGGAGCACAGGAAACTCCACACAGAAACACCCAAGCCCAGGACGTTGTTGCTGTGATGTGTATGTGCTAAGAACTATCCCGCCTTGCCGCCCTAGTCAGATATTTCATAGCTTGGAATGTTCAGTAACACATCCACCAAAAAGCAAAAGGGTTGAAAGCTGACAGATGATATGAATAACCCTGATAATTTCTCCAAGTTGATGTGTTGGGAAAAGGAAAAATGCAATGCAGAAAGGTTAAAATACAAGAACTAGACAGTAAATCTGAGGAGAAAATGGCTTAATACCAGTAAAATTATCTTGCTACATGGAGAAATTATGTGGGAAATTTGACGACATTAAATGTTGGAATAAGTCAGTCCCAGTCTAGGAATAGGTTTAAGTACACGAAATATGGCGAATCCCAGCAAGTCTCATAGTTTTCTCAAAGTTTCCGTGTGGAAGTCTCTAACATGTTAATTTTCCTTGTGAATGAAAAACGAATAATTTGCGAGCAAAACGACAACTTTGGACCTTCTTGTGACATGTGCGAACTGTTTGAGAAGAGTTTGAGAGTATTCTGCATCAGAGCCTCGTTTTCCGACATTCACGAAAATTTCAAACGTTTGAAATTTTTTTGCGATAAGTTCACAAACCAGGTGACCAAAAAGCAATGCCGCATATGTCACGCGACAAATTTGATATTTTGAAAATGAAAAGCGACACGCAAATTGTCATTCATTGACCACCCCCTAAGGATCAGGTGATGTTGGTAATCAACAAATGATGTTGCCGAGACAAGTGGGTCAGAGCATCGCATCACCATGCATGCAGTGGTTAGCATCTATCAAAACTGGTCAAGGGAAGGAAACCAGCGACACACAACAAGATGCACATGGGTTTGAGGTGAACATTGATGCTGCTGGGAATTCTAGTACATATTGCTGAAAAAGTTATTTCTGGTTATGATTGGAAGGAAGGGGCAGACCAGTCGGAGTACCCATTCTGCCCCCTTCTACAAATTAAAACCCATACAATTGGCACACAAACATCAGAACTGGACCATGAAGCGATGACAGAAGGTGGCCTATTCTGATTAACCATGTTTTTGTTTACATCCTGTGGACTGGGGTGTGCATTATTTACCTGGGAAAGAAAGGCCACCAGGATGCACTATGAAAAGAAAGAAATCTAGTAGAGGCAATGTGCTGTTCTGGGAAATGTTCTGCTGGGAGACCTTGGGTCCTGGCATTTGTGTGAATGGTACTTTGACACATACCACCTACTTAAACATTGTTGCAGACCAAGTACACCCCTTTGGAGCAAGGATAATGCACCCAGTCACAATGTAAAAATAGTTCAGAAATGGTTTGTGAGTTGCCTTGGCCACCAGATTCCCCAGATCTCAATCCAATTAAGAACTGATTAAATGTGATGGAAATGTTCAATCTGTGGACACCTACATTGCACTGTGCAGGACAAAGAAATGCAGTAGGCAATAGAATTTTATAATGAAAATACCAAGAGATAAACAAACAGACTGCCAAAATGGCTGCAACTAAAATAACATCAAGACATCAAGGTCTGGAGGTTTGAAGTTTTGTAAGTTTTTATGCTTTTCACTTAACCAACATATCCGGTTGCCTCTATAAACTATAAGCAGCTGAGGAGCATGTTTAAGGTTGCCACATATACATATTTAAACTTTGTTTATCTGACATAAGTGTATGACATAGTCTAGCCATCTGATAGAAACAGTATGGTTAGGATAGGGTACAGTGTATGCCCTCCCCGCAACGTGTCCTTAATTTGTTCATTTGACAATTCCAATGGTGAAGTCAGTTCCACCAATCACATGACGCTTCCTAACTGAGAGAAGGTAAAAGGTAGTGTGTTCAGGGAATAAAGTTCAGGGCTCTTTGCAAGACTTTTGAGTTCTAGGTGTCTTTACAGACTTTACTTTGTACACATTGGCATTGTCATGCTGGAACAAGTTTGGGCCTCTTGGTTCCTTCTGAAGGGAAATTGTAGAGCTACAGCATACAAAGGCATTCTATGCAATTGTGTACATTCAACTTTGTGTCAGTTTGGAGAAGAACCATAGGTACGAGGTCAGGTCACTGGGAGATGTACTAGTGGTTAAGCTCCCCTGCCAATGCCAGGTAATGTGCCATATGAGATGTAATTAGACTCCAGCTGTGTAACTGGACTCTCAGTGGGTGTATATCCTTACTGTGGGTGTTTGCAAGTTTTTCAGTGTACGAGTAGGCTGCACTGCCGTCAGCGTGTTCCTGCCCTGCGATGGCCTGGCGAGCTGTCCAGGGGGTACTCTACCCTCACCCAGAGCCGGCTGAGATGGGCGCTAGTCTCCACGCGACCCTAATTAGGATTAAGTGGTTCAGAAAATGGATGAATGAATGAGTTTTGAAGTGTGAAAATTTATATCTTGAATTAGCTGTAATTAGTTGGATGTGTAGTGGTTAGCATGTCCACCTCACAGCAAGAAGGTTCTGGGTCTGAGTCCTGGGCTTGAGTGTTTCTTGCTTGCATGTCCCTATGCTTGCGTGGGTTTCCTCTGGGCACTCTGGTTTTCTCCCATAGTCCCAAGACATGCACATTAGGCTAATTTAGTTTTTAAAATAGTTTTCACAAACTATATATTTTGGCCATATAGTGTAGATCAGATTTTTTGGTTTGTGGGTTAAGCGAGGCTACACGGTGGTGTAGTGGTTAGCATGTCTATCTTACAGCAAGAAGGTCCTGAGTTTGAGTCTTGGGCTCAGCAAGGACACTTTTGTGTGGAGTTTATGTGGGTTTCCTCTGGGTATTCAGTTTTTCCCCCACAGTCCAAAGTCATGCACATTTAAATTGTCCCTAGGTGTGAATGTGAGTGTGAATGGTTGTGTGTGTTTTGACCCTGCAATGGACTGGTGAGCTGTTTAGGGTGTACCCCGCCTTTGTCCAGGCTGAGAGTCTCCATTCTCCTTGTGACCCTAATAAGACAAAGTGGTTTAATGAATGAATAAATGAATTAATGAGGTTATGCATCTGTTATTGCAAAAAAACAATCAAAACCCAAAACAGACAAACAAAAGACCAGAAGGCCCTGAGAAATGCTGCTTCAAATAATCATCATCATGGTGCTGCTTTTCCTAAAGCTATAGAAAAGAAACCCTTCTCCCATGAATCCTCAAGAGTGCGTGACAAGGTCAAAAACCTTAAAGACACCATAACATCCCCTCTCCATTTAGATGAACTTATGAAATTAAGGAAATGAAAGCCTCTGACCTTCTCCATATGAATGCCTTGGAAAATAAACAATTACATCTACTTAAAAGGAAGCAGTAAAGCCTTAAAATCCAGTTAATGGTCCATCATAAAATCACTAACAGATGCACACACACTAATCAAAAGGCAGGTTGTGCTGAGGGGCAGCTATATGTTTTCAAGACTATAACAATGGAAATGGTTCTGCAGTTTTATTTCCGATCTTTAAACACTCTCCTGAAGGATGCACTCACCCAGGAGCCCCCGTGCAAGCTCAAAGAATTTGTGTTATATATTAAACCATTAAAACCATAATTTAATATTTGTTATATTGTATGTAATTCTTTAAATTAAGTTAACTTACTTTAACTTACATCATTTAACCATTACTCCAACATTCAAGCATCACTGTGCTGTACAAATGTACAAAACAAAGTAATCAGCACTCGTATTAATGGGTGTCAATAATTAATAACTTAAATAAACCATATAAATTAAAAACATTTGATTATTAATACACATCTCTGTACTATTTATCTGTCTTTACTCTTTTTGTAAACCCATTTCTAGTAATGTATGGAACTGGGTAATTAATGCACATGTATATATTATTAACATTTATTTTACACCAATTAAAACACATGCTAACAGTGCTAACATTATTCAAGGTTCATGTTAATTAATTCAATAAATATTTGAGTAATATTTTGTTTATAGGGTGGCACGGTGGCGTAGTGGTTAGTACATCTGCCTCACAGCAAGAAGGTACTGGGTTCGAGTCCTGGGCTCGGCGAGGGCGTTTCTGTGTGCATGTTCTCCCCATGCTGCAGTGGGTTTCCTCCAGCAGTCCAAAGACACGCACATTAGGCTAATTGTCAGTTCCAAATTGCCCCTAGGTGTAAGGAAATGGTTGTGTGTGTTGGCCCTGCAATGGTCTGGCAAACTGTTCAGGGTGTACCCCTCCTTTGCCCAGTGTCGGCCCAGATGGGCTCCTGACTCCTCACAGACCAATAGGATTAAACGGTTCAGGAAATGAATGAGTGAGTGAGGACTTGGTTTATTTTATTTATATACCACATAGTGTCCCTCTTCTGAACACTGTGATTTTGTAGAGTTAGTGTACTGGATGTGATGAGGAGAGAGTAAATGTGCTTACTCTGTTAAAATATGGAACACGAACCTTAAAATCTAGCAGCTATGAGCGTTGAGCGACAGGGTGTGACAAGTGTGATGTGAAGCCTATGACTGAGACAGATGACCATGTTCATGGTCTTTTGATATCCATATGCTAAATGGCAAAAAAGGCTTTGACCCTAAATTGAGTGGAGTAGGTCAGGTACTTGTTGTAGAACTGTGATCTTGTATGCTTAGTGGCTTTGGAAAGAAGTGATGATTGCTCAGTCAGCTTGAATATGACCCTGACTGACATTCAGTCACAAGTCAGTCTGCCAACGGACATGCGATGATGAAGCGTTCATTTTTTTGTGGAATTTGATTGCATCACTGTCTGCCTAGGCATCCAGACACACATAGATAAAGATAAGGGACATGGCCATAGATAGACATGCATTTGCCAAAAATTAAATACATGAAAGCACCTTTGATCTCAGTTTTTGTGTTATGGCAGCATTTTACGATAATGTAGCTCAGATGTCACAGAGAGTATTATGGAGTCTGAAGTTGACTATGTTATATCCTGATAAGAGCAGACATACCTATAAATTTGAATTACAGACCAGGAATCCTGTAATTATCTTTGTCTGATGGTTTAATCCTACCTCTAACATGAAACCCACGGCCACTGCTTTAGCCTCATGGCGGATGATGCTCTGATGGTGGAATGGCATAACGCTTTTTATCCCAGGGTTCTAGAGTGCCCTTGTGCTTCTGGCTCTACCTTTTAGTTATGTTGTCATGCGTAGCGAGAGTGCCTGCATGCATTCTGATCACAATGTACAATACATCCTTGTAGTGGGGTATCACTCAGAAAGCTCTGCAAAGCTCACTAATTTAACAGAAGGGAAAAAAAGGAAAGACATTTTTGATGAACACAAGGTGCTGTTCAGGGACTGTGTTGTCCTTTATGATTTCACAGCCACAGAAATTGATGTTATAATCATCTAATCTGGTGAGAATTTGGGCAAAAGTCAAACTTTTTTGTGATGATATGAAACTTTGGGGGAAAATGTGGACTAACCAACATTAAACATGGCACGGTCCAAAATGCTCGTTTGTTTTGTATAGCAATTGCTGAGGGTTGAATTGCAATTTTCTAATAACTTATTTTCAGCGTTTTCAAAATAAAAAGCATAAAAATCTCCCTCTGCAGGTTCTGGTTTTATATTTAAAATAATTGTAACAGGCGTAACATGTTCTAACATATTCTCTCTCCCAACAGTACAACTAGACCCATGGCAATGTGCATCACTGACAAGTTAACATTTGTGTGTAACTGTCTGTGTTATCTGGTGACACTGTTAGTACAGACCGGGTTACTGACACCAGATAACACAGACAGCTATGTTAACTTGTTACTGATACACATTAGCATGGATCTGGCCGTGCTTTTTGGAGAAAGAACATAACTATAGATTATTCACTGTTCCCTTGGTGGACTGGTAGCTCAGGTATTTTGGAGATGTGCTGGTGCATGAAAGATTATTTTAACATGCAGGATCGGGTTCGAAACATTCTGTGCTTACTTTAACTGTGATTTATATATATATATATATAAATAAATCTATATTTAGATTTATAGTCTTAATGAAGTAATGTAAATGTTAGCAGAAATGGTGATAAAAAGGTGAGAATAGATCGCAAAAGGAATAATTTTGCGATGCAATACTGGACATTTCGGACCATGTGCTGGTTCAAATGAAGGTTCCTTATGACAAAATCCCTCATCAATTATTGTTGCCAGTTACCACATGAAAACTTGAGAGAGGAGATACATTCTGTGCTCTGCTTTACTCTGTCTTAGGCAGACGACATTTTCTTATGAAGTTTTGCTCATGGATTTATAATCACCCTTTGATTTATAATCACCCTTTAAGAGAGCATGAAAAATGCAGAGGGCACCATGCAAATATGCAGACTTGATGCTAATTAGCAAAGAGGCTTAAAACAGACATGACAATTGATTGTTCTAATCTGGAATTGCATTAAAACTAACCATGTTTGATGGTACCCCTAGGTATAACCTTGTTTGTGGGCCCAGAAATGCCAACCCCTGTGTTCAATTAAAGTGTCATATGATCTAAATATATAAATGCATCTGTTTTAGAAAGGCCTCTGAACCAACAGCATAACAAATCTACCAATATTATAAAGATCAAGGAGCCATCAAAACATCTGGGACAGAGCTTTGTTCTAAAAACAAAGAAAAAGCAAATAAAAAAGCTCCAAAATTGAACATCCCAGAGAGCACCACTAAATCCATGATTAAAAATCTCAAAGTATATTGCACAGCCTTAACTCTGCCTTGAGGAGCCTAATCAGCATTGACTGGGAAAGCATGCATTAATCAGGAAAACAACCGAGAGGTAACTCTGAAGGAGCAGGAGAGATTCACAACTCAGATTGGAGAAGCTCTTCACAAGCCAAACATTACGCAGAGATTCTGAAAAAACAGGTTTTAAAGAAAAGTAGTGGGGAAAACAAACAAACAAACAAACTAGAAGCAGTGTATGAAACTCTGCATTCCAGGATTGTAAACACACACACACACACACACACACACACACACACACACACACACACACACACACAATTTAAAAAAATATATATATTTTTTCTAAAAGCCTGTCCAAAGACCTTTCAGATGATCTAAGCATTATGTTTTTATCATAAGTTGTTTTGGAGATTTATATAAAAAAAAAAACTTTTCCAGCAATCATGGTTACCATAGCAACCAAATCCACTTTTTCTAAAAGCCTGTCTAAAGACCTTTCACATGAATCAAACATCAAATTTCTAACCATCCTACACATACATAATACACAATACACAAAAAGTTCTTCGGTCTGATCCAAAGATTTACATCCAATACAAGCCAAAACTGTTCATCACCCGACCATAATCTCCATTGTAAAGCTTGGTGACGGTGGTGGCATTATGCTTTGGGGTGCTTTTTTTTTTTTTATCATCGGGACTGGAAAACTGGTTATTGTTAAGGGAACTATAGGTGAAGCAAAATACAACAAAATTCTAGCTTCAGTCTGTTTGAGACTTCACCTTCCAAAGGATAACAACCTTACACATACTGACAAAACTACACCTATGTTATTCAAACTGAACCTGATTGTACTTGAAAGCTTTGAAACTTTCACCAATTTTCTGTCCACAGTTTGATCAATTTTCCCAAGAGGATTAAACAACAATGATTTGGATCCAGATGTAATATAAAGATTTAGGCACTGCTTAAAAACAGAGCACCAAAAAATTTACTTTCTCCTTGTTTCAATGTGAATTCGTTTTGATGACACCATCGATGACGTAATGTCATACAACCATCACGTTATGACTGCCCCCTCCCCAAAGTTTTGATATTGTCAGAAAGTGTTATGCTATTGAGATAAGATTTCTTTAATGGAAACCTAATATCACCACAGGGTAGCGAGATGCCATTCCGCTGGATAGGTTTAGTTCTGTCAGCATGTTATACACGCCAGAAATGTCATGTGATTCCTCAATGCGATTGGGTTAGAAGCTTTTCTATTCAAATGATTAATGCTTTGCGCAGCAGTAACACTTTATTATTTAATTTACCAGCTAAAAAACTGCCTCCTGCATATGGCACATTGACTTCTGTTTACACTGTTTAAAAGTTTTCTTTAATTTAATTACATATACGACCGGACGAATAGACGGAGGTATGGATGGACAGACACAATGTTCGCAACAGAAAATTATGCTCCAGTATAATACGGATTAAGTTGCGAGGTAGTGTTTAGAGTAAGAGCCAAAGTAAGTTGAAAATGGTGTACCTGGACTAAAATGCGATATCACCAAACATAAATCCTTCAAAGCATCATCCTTAACATGACCAAGTTCAAATACCCATAAACAAAATCTATCCAGGCTAAAATACTTGTTTAAGAAAGGGTTCCATGTCCAACTTGTTGTAAAACAATATAAATATCCACTTATTTTACTGATTTTTAAACGGCTTTTGTGATTGCTCAGGGTATTTCCTTATTATCCATATTCACTACCAGAATCCTCTCCCTACTTACAGAATCCCAGAAGGATTCCCCCAATCGTATAACGCTAAACCAATGAGAAGCCTCAGAACAGACATGACTCAGTGTAAATAGAACTCATCTGTTGCTAGGAAGACGCTAGTACAATGGTGCTGATTGGTGGGGAGCCGGATTCATTTAGTTTATGGATGTTGGGGAGTTTCAGATGCGGACATTCAGAAACTGCTTCTGTAGCTGTAATTACTATTTTCTCAAAAGTAGCATTTCCTGATTAGCGACATGCAAAGTGAAGTAACTCAGTCCATTTTCATCTATAATCATGTTTTATACCTCATTTTAAAGCAGATTCAGTTCTCTTTCCAAATATATCAATATCTCAGTATCTCACATTTCCTACTTAATCCGTATCATGCTGGAGCAGGTCACAATTACTTTTCACTTTACAATTTCGCCCCTGTGTGTAGATTTATTTATTTATTTATTTATTTTTTATATATATTTTCTACACGGAAAAAAGTTGATGGAACTTAATAAAAACAGACAAACAATGCATGCAAACTCTTAATAAGTTTGGGTTTAATTTTCTGACACTGGGGAGTATGAGAAAATGCAAATAAGATTTGCTTCGTTGTTTAATTGGCCATTGTGTCACAAAAAAAACAAAAACAAAAATAAAAACCTGTACTTCAAGTGCTAAAAGTTAAATTCATTTTAGCTCTTTGCTGTAATATTGCAAAATGTTGTATCATTCTTGTGGTGAATACTTGCATTGCAGAGTAAAATCATTAAACGAGGATGGAAAGCATCAACACATCTCACATCTCATTATTCTTCTCTCATGATCAGAGATTAAACTCAGTTGTTCACATGCAGTTGGGACATGACCTGACTACGACTATGTTCACACTGCAAGCCAGGTGCCTGAAGCAGATTTTTTTAGAGTGGCCGTTCACATTATTTTAGAGATGTGACCTATAACCGACTGCAGTGTGAACAGTTTACGGCCCCGATGTGGCCTGCATGCGCAATAGAAACACAGGAGTCTGACGTAGCACGGTGTTTACCACAACTCCCAAGTGACCCGCATCTGGCGGGTCACGCCTGCAAATTGACTACAAAACCCGCTGACCCGCCGGCATAATGAAAAAGCCACCTGTCAGAGGCTGTCCAAAAATATGGAGCCCGTAAGGGGACACAGAAGAAGAAGGAAAAAATATTGGTTTCTGGTGTGCACGAGAAGGTGTAAGTTATGTATATAAATAGAAATACGTGACTTAAGTGAGCCGTATTTTAACCTTGGACTCACCTATAAAGACACTGCAGCCTTGCTTGTCCGGCGTCACTGTTATGTTATTTCCAAACGACACCAGTCTTGTAGTCTGTTTAGGCGCAGGGGATACACCAGCTTTGATCAGTCACCTGATAACATAACTGCGCTCTTTATAGGTGAGTCGCTCAGTTAAGTCACGTAGTTCCATTTATAAACATAGGTTATAGTTTCTGAGAAACCAATATATATATATATATATATATAATCTTTTTCCCCTTACGGGCTCCGTAAAATACAGAAACATAGACAAACTATGAGGTTATAAAGTAGAGGTTATCAATGTATGTGTATAGTGGAATGATAAAAAAATTATCAAAGCTTTAAAATAATATATTATTTATAGAATGTGGTTCAAGTATTCATGAAGTTTACTACATGCAAGGAAGTTTCCTTGCTAAATATAAATAAAACTAAGATGTTTCATCACAGAAGATATTAGTGTTTGTTCCTTTGTGAAAAAAAATTAATTGATGATTCTGTTTGATTGAAATTGTGTAGACTTATGAATAAAGTTTATTTCTGCACATATATAACTTGGTATGATTTTGCCTCCAAAAATGCACCAGAACTCATAATTTACCAGCCATTAAAAAAAAAAAAAAGATACCCCCCCTCCCACACCCTCCCCGCGCTTCATGCACTGCTGCGCTCCTATGCCGTCGAGCTCGGCTGCTTCGCAGCCTGGCTACCGCTTCGTTATGACCAGCATCAGATTGCTTGGAACTTGGGACCT
>JBCNYH010000012.1:55001838-55012186 GCA_039654325.1 Tandanus tandanus
TGTGGGTGTGACTGTGAGTGTGACTGGTTGTGTGTGTCTGTGTGTGTGTGAGTGTGTGTGTGTGTGTGTGTGTGTGTGTGCGCGCAGAAGACGCAGGTGTGTGTGTATATGAGAGTAATCAGACCTCCATTCCCAGGCTGACAGCTCTTTTACTCTGTCTGGATGAGGCCCACTCCTTCCAGCGAGACGATATATTTCCCAGGTGAACTGGCAGGGTCAGTTTCAAAATAGTTGTGGCTATAGATGATAAGCAGAGAAAAAAAGCCCCTTTCATCCCTCGCTCTGGAGGACAAAGAAAGAAACTGATAAAGTTAACTGACTGTGATTCATGAATTGTTAGGCATTAACAATCACACTTGTTAACATTCCGAGCAGAAATCAAGCTCCTATCGTACCTGTTAGACGGTAGACAGAATTTAATATCCTGCACGGATAATTATATCCAATGAGAATTCATTTGAGAATAGAAAACAAAACTTGAACAAAGCCTGTGTCTGGCTCTACAACACAGTGTTGCAGGGGGGGGTAGTGTTCCGGCATCTAAGCTCCAGCATCCCTGATTCGATACTGAGCTCCGGTTGCTGTCTGTGTGGAGGTTCACGTTATGTCCTTGTCCATCTGGATGTCCTCCAGGTTGTCTGGTTTCCTGCCATTTGCTGCCAGGATATTTGCATATTTGCATGAAGGACTGGGTGGATCTCATTGTTGGTACATTCTTTTCTCATGTCCAGTCCTCCAGCTCCACTGCGACCCCGACAAGGATAAAGCGATTGCTGAAGATGAATGGATGTTTTTCTGGTGGAAAATCTTCAACAAGAAACTATTTACAGTTTACTCACAGTTGGACGGTACGACACACCATTGTCGCATAAACACACTGGCCAGTATCTCGGAAAAGCTTAGCAAGCCAACAGTTTTATTTAAAAAGTGGAAGATCCAATTCCAATTTGAAAATATATATTTTTAATCAAACTTTGAATTAAACAGACAGGCAGTTAGCAATCACAAAGTTTCATTAGTATAAAATCCCAAAGAAAACATTACATGTACAGCAGATTGGTAGATCTTCGTAAGGGATCTCCGAGGAGCTGTTTAGAATTTGATTTGATAATCTCAGAGGAGTAGTACTGAACTGGAAATAATTTAACATATATATCAACAGGATAATGAGGAACTATGGAAGAACATGGAGCCAAGTAAAATAAAATCCAATTCTGTTCAGAGTGAAGAGTATAACTCAACCTTTGGGCTTGTTTCATCAAGTAATATTCGATGCATAATTCTTTATGGAAGAATTATAAATACCCAGCAAGTGAGTTCAATCGTGAAGTAGCTGTATTACACATCCATTTATACAATGCCTGGGTCTGAAATGTGCGGAGCTTATAGTCAGCAATAACAAGTCATGATATTTACATACCTTTCTATCCGTCAGGAATACAAATTTTCCCTGAGGGTCTACAGTCAAAATGAGGATTGAAGCTGTGAGGATTGGAGCTGTTTGGATTTATGACATTGTAAAGCTGTGCTTGAAGTCAAGGGCCTTCTTTAGCTCATGCTAGGTGCTAACTCATGTTTTCCAGTCTTTTAATTCCCACCGACTCACTCTTTGAAATACTGAACACTGAAAAGCAAAACGAAAAAAATAAAAATAATAAAATAAATAAAAAAACATCTGTTTGTTGGGTACCTCTTTGCTGAAAAGTTACTGAAATTATTCCAGTTGGAAAAATGGCTTCACTTGGGTTGATTGGCTATTAATCAGGATAATATCAAGTGTCTCATAATTTTTCTAAATTGTTGGATGATTTCTGCATACAAACTAAATCCAAATGCCAAGATGTGCTGATTAAAAATGATAAAATGTGTTCTTCTTTGTCATCATTCTTCATTTGCCGAGCAGATTAATCAGTGTTAGGATTGTGGGGAGGCTGATCCCACCCTGAACAGCTCGCCAGACCATCGCAGGGCCAACACACACAAGCCATTCACACTTACACCTAGGGGCAATTTGGAATAGCCAATTAGCTTAAAGTGCATGTTTTTGGACTGTAGGAGGAAACGAGATTACTCAGAAGAAGCCCACACAAGCCCAGTCAGAACTCAACACAGAAACGTCCGAGCCCGGGACTCGAACCCAGGACCTGTTTGCTGTGAGGCAGACGTGCTAACCACTACGTCACCGTGCCGCTCACGTTAAAATGTGTTTTGTAATAATAATTTCATTGTGTGCATCATGTTGACATGGGCATAAAGCACTTTTAAGTGTAATTTAATTAAATGTATGAGTTTCGACTACATGCTACTGTAGGAGTAGAGGGTTTATGCTTTCAGAAAGTCATACAGTTTCTGCGGAGGTCTTTGTCTAACTCTGCTTAAAGATCTAAAAATAACCTGAAAATCAAAAAGGGTACCAGGTGGAGGTGTGAAAAGTCCATGTTGTGCTAGTTAAATACTTACATAATACCTATGCTGTAAGTATTTGCATTTTGAAAGTCATGAAAGCCAAATCACCAACCCACAATTCACACGGTGGAAAACACAATGTGTGAAGTCTGGTATGCTTTTATTAAGAGCACTTACTGACCTGTGGGGCAACACTGCATAGACTTATAGTGAATCTTACTGACTAAAAAGTCTATAACAGTGCATGCATTCTTTTCCTCTATAAGCACACTTGCACCACTGGGTGTTATTGAGAACGTGACTGAGGTTTATCCCATGAGCGATTGTTTTTTTTTTTTTTTTTTGCCCCCACCTTATTCACATCAGCTTGTGTTTGATCTTTTTCGCTTCATCCCATTCTTTTCTCACTCTGCTGTACTTTGTTCATTTCCTCTTCTCTCATGTGCCATCTGTTTTACTCTTGCCCTTACCAATTTTCCCTCCCCTCATCCCTCCTCTCCACCAATTCCCTTTTCCTTCTTCTTTAGGCTGGACGAGATGGATTGGGCTTGCTGCCCGGGTGCTGGTGTATTTGTCTTTGCTGGCCTGAGAGCCAGCTGGAGAGATGCCCTATATGTACCTTGCACATATCAAAAGGGCTTCTTTTCGAAGATGCCAGACACATTGAATACTGTATGGATGAAGGAGAATCTGTTTCTTTGAGCGGTTCAAACCAAACTATTGAGCAATTGGGCTATTTCACAGACAGAATTTATATTTGCAATAAATGGAAAGAAGCTGCATTATAAAAGTCTATATCCAAGCAGTGCCAGAATGGCGTAACACTACAGTCTCCTCTGTATCTCAATTCTCACATGAAGTTTTCTTCACAAGGATCGCTGATACACGCTGACTGGCCAAAAAAAAAAAAGAAAATGTTGGACTGCCGTTAGCCTTGATTACAGTGCATAATTGCCATGGCATTGTTTTGACAAACTTAAGCGTCATCACAACATTTATTTCCTTCCAGAGTTGGGAGCGTTTTCCCACAACATCTTGAACTGGTGATGGAAAATCAAACCGCTCCATAAAGTCTTCTCCGGCACATCCCACAGACTTTCAATAGGGTTAAGGTCAGGACTCTGGGGTGCCAATACATATGTGAAAATGATTCCTCGTGCTCCCTGAACCTCTCACTCATTATTTGAGTCCCCATTTCATATCCATTCCATCAGGGAAGAAAAAGTCCATTGATGGGTTAACCTTCTTATTCAATACATTCAGGCTGTCAGCTGACTTCATTTTACTGCCACTTAAAGCTGGAATTACACTGTCAACCAGCAATGATGATTTGCAAGTAGACCTGTCTTACACTGCCTTAATTATTCGTCATATTGTGTTGTGAGTTTTTGCATCCAAGTCAAAATCTCGCAACGTGTTGCTGAGCCCAGAGTTGGGTGGATCGTTTTCAAACAAGCAACAATGGGATCTGGGTTTTTACTGCATAACTTTAATGCTTTATGTTACGCAACATATGATGTGAGACAATAAAATAATCAGAAATCCAATCCTTTCTCTGAAGAAAATCTAATGATGCAAACTAATTCCCATACAGCCCATATAGTCGGGGGTTGATTCTTTATTTGTTATCTACAGTTGTTGTGATGGAAACTGATTGGACATCAATAGTTACACCCACAATGCTAAATTCTAGGGTGTGTTGTGAAAACAATTTCTAGAGGAGAAATATTTATAGCACCCCATTATAGAACTTTAACACTCTGTCCAAAAGTTCCCACAGCAAGGTTTTTTAATTTATTATTATTTTTTTTTAAAACCTTATCATTATCAGTGGTTGTTAAATAGTGTGTCATTTTATGTGTAAGAATTTGAGGACTTTGGATTAGAAAGTCAGTCTAGGCACTGTTAATGTCAGCATAGATGAAGACTGTTGTGCTGATTAAAGGAGCAATACACGTGGCCTTCTTTAGACTTTTTGAGTTAACTATCTGCAGAATCCACATTTGTGTTTGGTTATAGACTCAAAATTGCTAGAAAAATAAAACTTTCTTCTAAACTTTTCTTCTTAGAAATGAAGGCTATTCCACACAATTTTATATTTTTTAAACCAGTGGAATAACATCAGACAAGTTGGGTATTTCCGAAGTTCTTGATTTTCCAAATTCCAAGTTGGATGTCCTTCCTATTGCTCTCTCATCACTACTTCAACTGCAGAAGGTTTTTTAGAGTTATGGGTACAGTGGGTTGCAGCATAACTTCAGGAGAAACAAGCCTGGTGAGGAAACAATTATTTATAACAGCTGCAATAACAAACCGTACCACTCATTCTAACTGAAATAGGAGGTGTGTCCAAACTTTTGTCTGGTAGTGTAATTCAAAAATTTTTGCTCTACAATGAAATCATTTTGGATTTGATCTCAATTTCAGCTTTCATTTAACAATATGTGCAACCAGGCATGTTATAGAACTGAGAACATCACACCTATTGTTTGATCTCACTTTCTCTTTTAAATGATCTACAATATTGGAATAAGGGTATTGGGGAGCTGTGGTGAATTGAGGTACCATGCCTTTTTTTATTGAGAGTCATAATATGAATATGAGATCCCAGAGATATATCACCTATGGTGCAGGGGGTTATTGCCTAATAGATTTTAGTGGAGATGGCAATCAGTAGACCCAGGTCTAGCTGATGGGGTGCGCAGATTTGCCACACACAATTGAGATCGAAGAGTTCAATAGATGTAGAATGCTGTGAAACTCGGCAGTTTCCTGAATGAAGGCCATATCCTGGATCATTTTCTGTGTGATAAATAGAATGTATTCGAATTAGAAACTGGCTTTCTATGTAGCAGTTAAAAGTATAATTCTCTTCATGTCACTAGTCTCATTGAAATGACTTATGCTGGTCTATATAACTCAGACGCACAGATGCAGATCCAAAGGTATTAATGTAGCCCATGGGAGCTATGAGAGCTCTTTCAGTCAGATAGTGGTGGTAAGATTAATAATAGAAAATCTTCTTTAAGTCAGTGATAATGACAGTGAGGCTGAGCATCAGGAACTTTATTAGCAAGTGATTCTCTCTGACTCAAACAGAACCTTGGTGTTGATTATAAAAACTCTATCATGAGGAATACAGTGTTTGTGTTAATGGTACAAACGTTAATTGTTTTCTAGGTGTCCTTTTTGTTCGAAAAGAAAAATTCATTATTTTGTTGTTCAGCAGAACAACACTTATTTGAGCATACCTAACAACCTCTCTCTCTCCCTCTCTCTCTCTCTCTCTCTCTCTTTGTTGGGGTACACATGATACTTCTTAAATACCAGTGTTCCTGATCCTTCTGCTCTCTAAATCCTGTGGTCCGTCCTGATATGCTGCTGATATGATCCATATGGACCTAAATATACACTTAGAAACTGTGAAGACTTTTCGCTGCTGATGATATAAACTCTTTTACTGAAATGATTTAGGACTACAATTCCCATTACAGTTTTAAGATAACCAACTAGACTTCATGTTAAACAATAGTGAAGTTTCTGCTACATGGTTGGTATTTTATGGTTTCACCCAATGAGTATGGGTTTCCCTTTTGAGTCTGGTTCCTCTCAAGTTATCGTTCTCGTGTTGACAGTGGGAGTTTTTACTTGCCACCGTTACCACAGGCTTGCTCATTAGGGATGAATACGGTCTATAGAGGAATATTTAAAATCATAAATTTAAATTCTTTATTAAATGACTACGTAAAACTGATTTGTGACAATGTCAGTTGTAAAAGAGCGCGCGCGAGAGAGAGAGAGAGAGAGAGAGAGAGAGAGAGAGAGAGAGGTTGATATGTATGCTCATAACAATGTAATGGTTAGGGACATGCTAACTGTAGATTAAATACAGGTATGGATGATAAAAAATGTAAGGAAATATTTGTAAAAATTAAGAAAAGTGTATAACAGTAATGTTTGAAATTGTACAGGGTCCAAAGACACAACAGTCTTAAATCAATGATTACACCCTCACACACAAAATTCTTGATAGTCATGTTTGTGATTTTATACTGTAGAAAGCTACATTTTTTAGAGGTCCAAGCCATAACAGTGCAGGAACCCTTTTGCAATTGTATTTTTAGTATTATGATCATTATTATTCATTCATTTTCTAAGCTGCTTAATCCTAATTAGTGTCGCAGGGAGGCTGGTGCCCATCTCAGCCGACTCTGAGCAAAGGCGGAATACACCCTGGACAGCTCACCAGGCCATCGCAGGGCCAACACACATACAACCGTTTATATTCACACTCACACCTAGGGGCAATTTAGAACAGCTAATTAGCCTACTGTGCATGTTTTTGGACTGTGGGAGGAAACCGGAGTACCCAGGGGAAACCCACACAAGCACGGAGAGAACATGCAAACTCCACACAGAAATGCCCTGAGCCCGGGAATCGAACACAGGGACCTTCTTGCTGTGAGGCAGACGTGCTAACCACTACACCACTGTGCCACCATCATCATTGTTATTATTATTTGTATTATTATTATTATTATTATTATTATTATTATTATTATTATTATTATTACATCAATAAAACTCCTCAACACTCATTATCCTCTTCATTACCCCTCTCCAAAAAAAGAAAAAAAAGAAAAAGATACTCTATGGGACATACTGTACATACTGATTCCAACCATCATCTTTTCTTCATCAGCATTACTCCTCTTCATTACCGAACATCATCAAGTAATCACTTCGTTTCACATCGTCTACCTTTGGCCATCTTTGCCAAACTCTGCAGGGCGTTGGGAGGGACTTGTGCAGGCTTGGACCCTGTTAATAACTGTTACTATTCCTCTTTCTGCAAGTCAGTTGTTTTTCCGTAATATAGTAGCATAATTATATGATAACACCCCCCACCCCCAACCCCCCCGCTCGCACTTCCACGCACCCACACACACACACACACACACACACACATACACCTTGTTTTAAATAGTTTTTTCCTAGTCTTATGACATTATTAGTTGGATTAACTGGGTGAGTCTCAGGTTTGTATCATGCTTTATCGTACATACAACATTTAATAATGAACATATTTTGAAAGAAGAAGAGAAGCTTTATTTATAATTTCAGAGTAACTATAGGTTTTACGATCTTGGAATGTTGAGGTTAGCCATACAAATGTACTTAATATTTAAACTCGATAAATCGTTAATAATAATTAAAAAAAACAAAACAACAACAAACAATAAAACAACAACAAACCAACAAACAAACAAACAAAAAAAACAGTGACTTTTTAAAAGCCATAAATGAAGGACTCAAGTCCAGACAAGCATGAACGAGCCAGAACCCCATTCTGTTTGGTACATGTCAGTCATTTTCTGTGTATTTCTTTTTACCCCGTCAAGCTGGTTCTGGTGACAGACAAGAATGGAAAACTTGTCCATTTATCTTCATGCTTTTTAAATTTTTCATGAGTCATTTGTCATTGTATTTGGAGAGATGGTTATTTATTGATCTGCCCTGAGCTGAAATGGAGGGAAAAAAGAGCAGTAGAGGACAGAAAAGAGGAATTGACTCCACATTCTCCGGGGACAATTTCAGTTTACACAAATACATTTCTAAAGCAATGTGCTCTTTTTGTGTTTAGCTCTTTTAATTTTTTTATTGGTAAATTTCTATTGAACTTTCTAGAAAGCCTTGAGCCAGTTCGTAATTTTCAGCTCACATTATCATTGCTTATATTTTTTGAATCCATTAAAAGGCATGCAATATTACAGTTTAATGCAATGCTTTTATGGCTGGTGGAACCGCTACTCCAGAAGCCTGACAAAATACCATCTGAGCAGTTATTCAATTACCCGATCCATTCAAATGCTTCTGTCACACATGGGCAGCGACATTCTCCTTGCAGTACCAGGTGTGCTCATTTGCGAGGGAATGTTCATCAGAAAATCTCATTTTGTCTGTTTCCAAGGCCCCCATGGGCTAATTTACAAATACCCGTGATGCCGTGACAACTGACTGCATGACAAGTTGACAAGTTACCTGCACACACAAAGGACCGCTAGGACCCCATAGGTACTTTAAAACACGTATATGTAAAAAAAAAAAAAAAAAGTAAAAAAATAAAATAAAATAAAAAAACAACAAATTGTTTCAGTAAGATGTTGAGCCCACTCGATGAGAGTTTCACGCAGGTTTATTTTTCTCTTAATTTTTTTTGACTAGCGTCTGTGGGTTTTGCGGCATTTAAGCACACTTCTCTTTGTTATGTGGGATTTCTGCATGCCAAAACAGTCTTTCCTTTGGTTTCCCTTACATATTGTAATGGCTGGTAGAGTGAATACACGTGTTTACTGACCTTTTTCATGCCACCGACTGGCATATATAATGTCAGATCTTTGTTGTTGTATAATAGGGCCTAACGTGTCATGCATGCCGTATTTACGCTAATACTACTAATAACAATACTACTCCCTGCGATGGCCTGGCGAGCTGTCCAGGGTGAACTCTGCCCTCGCCCAGAGTCGGCTGAGAAGGGCGCCAGCCTCCCCGCGACTCTAATTAGGATTAATCGGTTCAGAAAATGAATGAATAAATGAATGAACATTACTAGTGCCATGGCTTTACATTACTTACTATGTCATTAGTGGAGAAATTAGAATTTAAAAACGTACCTCTTCCGAGTCTTCGGACACACGCATGCTGTGTCTAACTTGACGAAGAAGTTGAACTATTTATCAAATTAGATCATTTGGAAAGTTCCTGTCTATGTAAATGTAATGACTATCGTAATATTACTTTACTTTAGTACAATTTCTGTAAGCTCTCAAATGTCTAATAATAATAACATGAACAATATATAGCTCACGCCAAAGGTAATAACTTACTAGGACCAAGCGTGCATTCGTGGACTGCGGACAGACAAACACACGCACACAGTTTCCTGCAAAACGAAAATCATTGCTCATGTGAAAGGTAATAATGCATGTATGCCACAGTCAAAAGTGTGATTCTGACCACAGTATATTCTTTCAACCCTATTTGCTCTCTCCCAAAAATCCAAATAGAGATACTTTAATCCTGCTGAACCACTAGCCAGCTGGGAATTTACTAGTGTTATTGGTGTTGGAACATTATGTAACATATTATAATAATACTTATGTAATATTATTATTTATATTCTGTCAACAAACCATTAGAAGAAATCCTAAATTCCTTATTATTCTCTACTTATACATTCTGCCTACAGGGTATAGCATAAATGTCCTTGTTGGGACCTTGAGCAAAGCCCTTAATCTGCAAATGCATGGAAAGATAATTGTGGTCTGTCTCATTTCTAAATCAGTTTATATAAAAGCTTTCTGTTAACTAAATAAGGTGTATATACCCTGGGAGGGGGGCATAAGTCCCTGCCTCGTTGCCTTCAGACTTTATTTTATATGAGCTCTGAGTGGTTCAGAGAGCAGAGATGCCTGCCTGGAGTGCAGTCATAAGCCTTGCGACTGGAGTCTTGCCCCTGGCTGAGCCATTATCCAGGATCCGCTTTGGCTAGGCACAATTGCCTCAGTTCGACTCGGGAATACTTGGGTCCACCATAATAGCTTGGGTTTCACAAGCTCTATTGATCTCGGGCTTCCCCTCTAGTGTGGCACTGGCCACCGATGGATTTTTCACCTCAGATATCACCAACCTGTCAAAAAAGAAGACGTCACCACACCCTTGGAGTGATTGTTAGGTAAATGTGTGCTACCTCTGAGAATTTATTTATATTCCATGTTGATTTACTGCAGTGTTTAATTACAAATTCACCTGTTGAAACAATATCATGACTTGAATGCTAACTAGCTAATCTATATAATACATTAGGCACAGGACTGCCTTGGTCATACAGGACAACTTAGTGTACAACTATAAGTATATAATGCTTTAAATACCATATATA
>JBCNYH010000012.1:55027881-55039578 GCA_039654325.1 Tandanus tandanus
ACATTTAGATTTTGATTTAACATTTACATTTTTATTTAACATTTAGATTTAGGTTTAACATTTAGCATTTAGATTTAGCATTTAGATTTAGCATTTAGATTTAGCATTTAGATTTAGCATTTAGATTTAGATTTAGCATTTAGGTTGGACAAGCAAACATTTTTTTAACAGCTAAATGTAAGACGTTGTTTTATAAGTTAAATGTGAGGAAAAATGAGCTAAATGTGGAAAAAGTGTGCCCGAAAACTTTGCATCAAATTTTTACATTTGGCGCCCCATACTCTGGCAGTGTTTCTGTCAGCTGGCATTTGTACAAATGAAGTATTGTATTCTTAAATCCTTGTGATAGATGTTAAGCAATGTTCAGGCAGAAATATTACATTCTGCATCATAGGAGTTCAATATTTCCCCAAAGATCTGGGATTTCTGCAGGTGTTCATTTCAATCATGCAGAAAGTGCAACGAGCTAGGTAGAGATAGTAATGACCTGAAAAAGGGCAGCATGCAAAGTTGCACCAGGCAAACACACAACAATAAAAAGATACAATACAAACAAAAAGAGCAGTATTTAAAGCAGTATTTATTGATGGAGGGAGCTTCACTGTTGCTTAAAACTGATTTAAATTCATTCATTCATTTTTTCATTTTCTAAGCCACTTAATCCTAATTAGGGAAGACGGGCGCCCACCTCAGCCGTCTTTGGCCGAGGGCGGGGTACACCCTGAACAGGCCGCCAGGCCATCGCAGGGCCAGCACTCACACAACCCAACTGATTTTTTTTTTGGTGCTACCTTAAATCACAAGAGTATTCTCATCCACCCCAAACTCTTGAAGCCCTTAAGGTTGTTATTCAGCAGGAGATGGCTGCTGTTCCAACCGACAAGACGCGTCAAGCCATGGCAGCCTTCACAAATCACCGCCAAGTGTGTATAGACAACAACATCCTCCATTTGGAGGATGATCATCTTTAAAACATGATTAATAAAAAATGTACTGAATGAAGTTTTGATGTGTGTAAATAATAATTTCACTACCTTTAATTACTTTTTTCACCCTTGAATTGTGGGAGGTTTGATTTGTTCACCCTGTATTATTAAATGTAAAAAAAATACGAGGGTTTGTTTAACTGTCTGTTATTTCTTTATAACCCACTCTTGTTTTAGGTATAGAAGACAGTTGCTATAGAGTGCATCATTTACAGAAGCAATAATTTTAAATAGCACTGTAATAAGCATGATGATGTACAGTGAGTTGGTCATTCTCACAAAATAAACCCCTTCAGAGTGAATCAAGGTCCAGATCACTCTGTCAGTATCTATTTATTTTTGTTAACGACCACCAGAAATTATGGTTTGTTTGTTTTGGGTGTTAAATTGGGATTATTGGGTAGTGTGACAACTGCCTTAAATCATGATTATTAAGTGTGGGGCGGGGTGGGGAGGGTACCACATTAAATTATGATTACTGTGGGTGAAGGGATGTCTGTTCTTTTGAGTTGTGTGTAGTATTGTAAGAAAAATAAAGCAGCACCAGAATTGTGTAGATGTGGCACTTTGTTTACTATTTATGAGGAAAAAACCTTGTAACTGATTGATTTTAAATAGGGAGTAGAGGAAATAAGCACTCGTGCGGCATCTTAGTTCCTTCCATAGTGGAGAAGTAAATTAGAACTAAAAGAGATGAGTTTGCAAGGCAAAAACATTTCAGCTGGAGCTCACAGTGGTACATGAGGCTATCGCACTTAGAGAAAAACAGAACTTGGTACATGAGGCTATCGCACTTAGAGAAAAACAGAACTTAAGTGAATATATTTGAACTGAAGAGAATAAAACATAACTAAAAATGTAGGAAAAGAAAGTCTGAATGAAGGAGATTAGGAACCGATGCTTGCTCCTAAGGTAATGGAAAGGTTTTGTTCGGGGTGTGTCTGTGCCATCTGAGCCTAATGCAAGCAATAAAAATGATCTAACCATTTATAGCGTGAGACATTTGCAGTACTGTTCTTAGTTCAGTGATATTGAACAAACAGAAAGATGAGCACAGGGTGCAGAGTCATCCTTTTGGAATGGAACATTGATGACCTTGAAAAGCTAAATACAGCAATTTGATGATGCATTACTTTATGAAGGTCAACATTTCATTAGCCAAAGGAAAACACACTTTTATGGAATTTGCTACAAAGAGAAATGACATTTAATAGTTAAAGCATCGCACAAAAGGTGGTAACTAAGGAGCAACAACTGAATGAGCTATTGAAGAATTTATAAATTGTGTTGCTTAGGTTGTTAATATATTTATCTTGAGTAAACACTTTATCCTGCTCAAAGTTGTGGTGGTTCTAGAGTACAGGCATAGACACTAACTGGAGCTAATGATTGAACGGACCAAACCTGGAGCCTTGGTGCGCCAACTCTACCTGCTGTGCTGTTATGTTGCTGTGAGATTTTAGTCCTCTTTCTACATAAACAGAAAGATGTTCTCACTCTCTTATCACTCAGAGTAAAGATATACTCGTAAACTTCAAACTTTTTCCACTGGAAACCCAAAGCCTGGTCACATAAGGTTCAGTGTTTAAAAACTGCACACTTCAGATGATGATTGTTTTTGATAAGGTGGTGGAAATGAGGTTCATCTGAAGAGTGTCTGGAGTCCACCTTAGAGACAGGGTAAGGAGTTAAGACTATTGGGAGGGGCCCAAAGTAAAGCTGCTGCTTCTTTAACTTTAAAAGGAGCCAGCTGAGATGGTTGGGCCATCTGGCTAGGGTACCTCCCGCATGCCTCCTAAGAGGTCTTACAAGTACGTCCACCTAGGAGGAGACTTCGGGGCAGACCTAGGACATGCTGGAGAGATTGGATCTCTTGGCTGGCTCAGAAATGCCTCATATTTCTACAGAAGAGATGGAGAAGGTGGTGTGGATGAGGCAGGCCTGGGCATCTCTGCTGAAACTGCTGCGCCACACAAATCAGACCTGGATAAGCAGCAGAGGAATGGATTTGTAGATGGATACATTTTTCACTGAAGGGACTGGGCCTGAGGTTAAACTGTAATAGTCTGGCCTCGTGCATGATTGCCCAAAGCAGGAGATATGCCATCCCAGTCCTTGCCTCTGCACCCTTTAGAAGTGAAGGGCCATAAATCATGTTTTCAGAAATAGTACAGTGTGTTTCATACATGTTCTGTTCATACCAAAGAAGGAGGAATAAGAGGGCATGATGAAAGGATGATGCATTTTCTTTACTGTTGCTATGAGTCATAATCAGAAGGATTGTGGCTTATTCCAAGTAAAATGTTTCACATGTTTCTTCTCACTGTATTCTAGATGATAGCATTGAAAACTCTCAACTTTTGTACTTGACCACATGAATAGACCTGGGTTCTGAGGAGTTAGGAAATAAATAATGTTGGGGTCCATATCCTAAGTCTGTTTCAAGGCTCCTGAGAAGAGCTTATTAGGTTGAAAGACTGCAATAATTCCATAAGTGTTTCCTAGAAAGAAGAAGGAGGCAGTGTTCTTTGAGTTATTTCTTAGAGGAAGGTTTCTGTGCTGAAAATATTTCAATTAAAGGTTAGCCTCAAGTATTGCATATTACTCAGGTTATTGTTTCTGCTAAATATAGAGAAGCTATATTAAAAGTAGTTTATAATGTGAGGATTACTAAGGTTCATAAAATGCATGAACAGGTTGTGCACTGTTTATAGTTTTCTAGTAAAAAACAATATTCAGCGTTTACAGCTTATAATAAATTTGAGCAAGGATGAAAAGGTCTTGGTACTGTTTCCTGTTTAAAGCAGTACTTTTTAAAGGATGTTTGCTGAACCATATTACAATTGCTTATGGACTTCCAGATCTGAACTTTTGTTCAATGTTTCATAAGAGAAAAAGAGGAAGTGGTAGAAGAAGAAGAAGAAGAAGAAGAAGAGAAAGAAGAAGGCAAAAAGTTTCCTATATTCATCTGATGAAGCCAAATTTATTCCTGCACCTGCTGAGCCTGTTGCTTTATAGCACAGTCTCTTGCCTGAGGCACAGGGAGACTTATGTCTTAATGACCCACAGTTTGAATGTCCTGACAAAGAGGTCAGTATTTCTACTTATGGTGTAGTCAGATATGGTCTACAAAAGTCAGATACAATGCTAAAACAGATACAGTTTTTTCCCCTCATATTTTAGAGGATGATCATTTAAACTCACTCCTCCTTAATAAATCTAGATTTACTCTGTATGTGTATTTTAAGTACATAGTGAATGTTGTGTTCATTGCAAGAATTAGGGATCATCGACAACCTGTCTCATCTGAAGCAAATTCCAGTTTTCTGAAACAATGGGCCTCATGCAAGAAACATGTTCAGAACTTTTTAGTAAATGTCATGTACAAACAATTTATGTGAACTTGTGGCATTCATCAATCTTTTACTATTTTGAATTTTTGTACCAACACTAACAAAAGTAGCATGTGGTAGAGGCCACTTGAAGAGATATGTGTATATAGTTAGAGTTAAAAACCGTATGAACTTAATAATGACTTGACATGATTGTATACTTCAATTCACAATATAAATAATTATAAATGTATTTATATGGTATCATAATTCATTTATTGGATAGTGATGCTATTGTGTAACAGTAATGTCAATATTACCATCTCTGGCTGCAAAACAGCCTAAATTATAATAATTACAGTTAAGTCTATGAAATGTCCTGTCACATACTAATACTGGGAAGTGTAGCCTTATATGGTGGTATGAGGGCATGAATTATGCAAACTTTTACTTACACATGCACTCACACACAGGTGCAATCACACGTGCTGTTTTCACAATTTTGTAGGACATACAAGGACATACGAGCATTCTGTGAAAAGAATAACAGCACGATTTATTGATTGCTTGAGATTTTTTATTTGTTTATTTATTTATTTTTTTGCTTTTTTAAAACTTTTTACTTAACCATTCTTTTGCAACATGGAGTTCTGTCATTCGCACACCATGATGCCCTACAATTTTCAGAATCTAGTAACAGTAGGTATAGAAAAGAATATCCCCTTTCAAACTATTCACTTTTTTTTTTGCTTTGCAGCCTGAAATAAAGACATACACATCTTTTTCTTAGCTGTATTTACTCAGTGAATCTTATAACAGCCAAAAGAAAGATATAATCGCTGCAATTAAAAACATAAACACAATCAGAAACAATCACTGAGATGGTTAAAGGATCACCTTTCCTAATAATACAGAGACCGAGCATAAGTAAATAGACACCCTCAAAACTGTAGTCTTCAGTTAATTTAATGACTTAAATTTAATGAACACTAGTCAGACTGCTGTAAAAAGATTATACAAGCATACCTTGCACTCCAGGAGCTCAAGAATTGTCAAATTTTCAGAGAGGTCAAATTGTGGGTCAGTATATAAATATAAATAGCTGACAATTTGAATATTCCTCTGTTATTCCTCTGTGATCCACGACCAGGTCGACCTGGACCATTAGAAAGATGCCTTCGCTCCATGAAGAGAGCAGTGTAGAAAAATCCCCGTTCCAAGGCCGCAGACATTGCAGAAAATATCCAAGCAGCAAGACGCAAGCCTCTTCTTCGACCAGCAAATAGTCATTCTGAAATGTTCTGTGTCTATTTGCTTATGTCTGGTCTCTGTACTTGTAAACTCACTCGTGTAAGGGAAGTCCACTTGTGATAAACTGCAATTTTTCTGATTCATTCAGCATTAAAAATGGTGGTTGTGTCCACCATTCCAATGGAATTCCAATTCCGAAACTTCCAATCAACTATGGGTGGCAAGGAACTGTTACAAGATCTCAGGGCCAAAGTGGTGGACAAGTGCAAGAGGAATGGATGCACAATAAATAAATAAATAAAGACTTCCTAGGTGCCCAGTAAAGTCAAGAAGTGGAAAGTGTTTGGTACTGCTAGGAACCTTCCCAGATCATGCCATTCCCCAAACTGGATAGAAGAGGCAGGAAGAAACTTGTAGAGAGGCTACCAAGAGGCCTATGGCAGCTTTGAATTACTTACAGGAATTTTTATTTAAAAGTGGTCATTGTGTGCATGTGGCAGTTATATCATAAATGCTTCACAAATGTGGCTTGTACGGGAGTGTTGCAAGAAAAGAGCCATTCAGCAAATAGAAAAGACACATCAAATCTCGATTGAGTTTTGCCAAAATGCACCTTGAAGATGTTGAAGTCAAAAGGAAAAAGGTTTTGAATTATTTGGCCTCAACATTAAATTGTATATCTGACAGAAAGCCAATACTGGCAGAAAGCTTTCTATTCAAAGAACACCATACCTACAATAAAGCAGTGAGGTGGTAGCATCCTGTTGGGAGGTGTTTCCTCTGCAGCAGGGACTGGGGCACTTGTCAAGATAGAAGGAAAAATCAATCGGGCAAAATACCGCTCTTGAAGAAAACCTTCTTCCATAAAGCTGCCAATGTGAAGAAGGTTCACCTTCCACCATGACAATGACCCAAAGTTGACCACATAGCAGTTAAAGGAGAAAAAGGTGAATGTCCTTGCATGGCCTAGTCAGAGCCCAGAATTAAACCCTATTAAAATCTGTGGAATGCCTTGAAGATTGCAGTCTACCAACTGTCACCATCCAATTGGACTGAGCTTGAACAGTTCTGTATAATTATTAAAGAAAGAAAGGATGTAAGATGGTCCTGGGTTTGGGTCCTGGGCTCATTTGTGTGTGCAAAATGTGAATATTTTGCAGATGGTGGTGTGATTCTTTTCTCTGCCAGCTGTAATTGGTGTTTTACATTGTGTTGGAGTGAAACTTACTGCAGAAATAAAAGTCTACATTCCTTGTTAAAATTGCAGGTTTTCGTGTTCTAAATAATTTAAACCATGAAAAATAATCTTTTTCCACCTCCACTGGGATATAGCAACCAGGTTCATGTGAAAAAGAGATGTATAATAGAATTAAGTGTGCACTGTTTTTAAGATGGGGAGCGTAACTATGCTCATAATCACATTCCAACCCATGTGGAAATATAATTATCGCACACTTGTCATTAAGGAAGGAATTCTGATTCATTCTAAGTATAAGTCAGCTGTGTTTGTAGGATGAGTTTTTTGGTTTCATTTTACAGTTGAAGCCATGTTCAAGTCTCACAGCACTCACGAAGCATGTACTGGATCACATTGTTAAGAGGTATTGATCAGCTGAGGGATACAAAGGATTTTACAAAACATTAGATGCACCATGGAACAGCATGAAGGCCATCGTCAACAAGGGGAGGAAATGGGGCAGCACTGTGACATTACCAAGAACAGAATTTCCCTCCATATTTAAAAAAAAAAAAAGAACTGGAGGAAAACTCATCAAAGAAACTACCAAGAGACCAACAGCAGCAATAAAGGAGCTGCAGGAATGGCATATCCAGCAAATACAACTTGTTCCCTGAATGTGACAGCAATCTCCTTTATATTTCACATATTCTTCTGGGCCATGGGGTACAGATGCTATAGATGAATAGCCCTTTATCACCAAATGTTTGCTGCAAACACCCAAAACTATGCCTTAAGATGAACAAAGCTATAATTTTTAGCCATAATTCTAAAACATCGTTTATTACCCAAGAAGTTCATACTCATGGTGAAGCATGGTGGTGACAGAATCATGCTATGAAGCTGCTCTAAATTATAATCTCTTTTGTCCAAAAACCTGCAGGCCTCTGTAATGGCAATGAGAATGAAGACAAATCATATCTGGAATGATAACGTCCCAAAGATCGAGTGCTGTACAGTATTGCAGGTAAAATGTGATTTAGCAAAGCATTACTGTAGTGGTTAAGGTGTGTGCACAGTGTTTCTAAAATTGTTTGCTTGTTTTGGGCTTGAATTTTAAATGTGTGTTCACTGTATTACATTACTGTTTGGGAAAAAAAAACCCTGACATCTGATTTATCCTGACTTAAACTCCTTGTCGCTTCATGCTACCGAAACTGGGATAAGCTCACAGAGTCACTAGGCTCGGGTGCAACAAGCCCAACAGACCCCTCAGCCTCCGTAGTTAGGATATTTATACATAGTAAGAACATTTTCTTACCTGACTCCCTGGGGTAATTTTCAGTGGTTACTTTTGTAACTAAGAATCAATGAAAGCTTAGGATATTCTTCTAGAGGATAATGGGAGTTTTGGAGAAACTTTCCGTAAGTTTCTCCTTTGGCTTTTTTTTTTTCCCAGCAGATATTTGGTGCTGAAAAACATTTACCCGCAGTTGTACCGATACTGATTGTCCCAAATTGTCCAGTGAGTGACTATGGTGTTTTACCTCAGGTTATATCGAATTTTATTATCATGCACTACGTTTTCATGCCTTTGAAAGTGTAATTTAGGTGTCAGCGCTGCTATTTCCTTGAGTGAAAGCTAACTATGTGTTCTGTTAGAACTGTATCTTTCAACAACATGCCCTTGCTTGTAATGTGATCAAACATAATAAGGGGCTGTTGTCTGAAGATTTCAGCTTTATTGATAAAAACATAAGCGAAATGATGTAATGCACTCTGTGCGTGTAAGCATAGAATGGCTAATGAACTCTGGCTAATGTATCACTCTGTCCTTATTCATAATTTATATACCAGTTTGTTCCAGCTCACTAGTTCAACTGGTTAAGCAGCATTTTAATAGCGCTTATATTTTATAAAATTTCCACTTTCCAGTATGAAACTAATACTATATACTGTCAGTGAATCATCAGAGGATGTGGCACAAGATACATTTTTCAGGAATTTATGTCTTGACTTTACATATGAAAGCTCATCAGATGAAAAAAAAGAAGAAGAAAATGTTCAGTTTATTTATTTTTTTTTTGAAAAAGGTGTTAGGTCACTTGTCGCGCATTTGCAGTTCGGTCACAAAAGTAAACTTTTCCATGGCTCACAGACTGTTACACATCCATCAGTATGAAGTGAGAGTTTAACAATCTAAGTTAATGTTTACTTTCTTTTTGTTCTTTTAAACAACAAATAATCAGTATTTTTGATTACCAGACAATGCCTTGAATCAAGACTTATGTTTGTTCTTTAGAAATATGACTTTGACTAATCCAAATGTGCACTAGTCTATCTTTGGAAGGCCAGTGCTTGCAGTCTGTTGGGCTTTTACACCCGAGCATAGTAGCTCATCAGGCCGGTGCTTATCCCTGGTTTCTGTAGCGTGAAGTGACTGGGAGTTCAACTACTCCTGGATGGGACACTAGCCCATCGCAGGTTACCATCCCAATATTTTTACTGGTACCCATTTATACTGCTGGGTGGATAGAGGCACACTTGTGGTTAAGACTTTGCCCAGGGGTCTTCGCACGGTGGGGGTCCAACGGGGAATTGAACCCATGATCTCTCGATCGTGAGCCCGGCACCCTAACCGCTACGCCACCGGCCCCACTGCTTGCAGTGTATCACCCCTTTAAAGCAAAAAAATAATAATAATAAATAAATAAATAAAAAGTTTTGGTAAAATAGGCACACGGGCATACAAATGAGGTGTTTTCTGCAGTACATAGAGCTTTAAAAGCTTGCTTGTGAGTGACTTGGTATTTGCCATCCACAGTACTCTTGCTGACTAACAGTGAAGAGAGAGGTGCGATTCCTTGTTCTTTGTCTTTTTGAAGCACAGCCTAAATGTCACTTGTTCAGAAATAAATTCTTGTCTATGGAATGGCTGTATAAATATACGATTTTTTCTCCACATGGTCATCATCACCACACTTATTTCCCAGCAGATAAGATTTAAATTTTAGATTTCCCTGCACCTTCACCCTGCTACTTTTTATATAGATCCCAGACAATAAATAAATTAAGATAAAGAAACAATCAGTGGAACTCACACTAGTTTGATTTTTAGCACCCTTATTGCTGAGGCTTCTCATATATATATATATATATATGTGTGTGTGTGTGTGTGTGTGTGTGTGTGTGTGTGTGTAAAGTTTGAGAAGGCTTTGTGCTCAGTGTGTCTTTCCGTTTTCTTGGTTCTCTTTCCATTACATTCTCAGTAATTGTTGGCAGACTAGTCTGCAGCACATTGTTATTTGAGCTAGTTTAAGGTGTTTATTGTTCTGGTTACTGCTTCAATCTACCAGAATGTGACCATGTAAGACTGATGGGTGGTTATTAGCACATTGGAGTTGTGTATGTTGGCAAATAAAGCAAATCCTTGTAGTCTCATGGGTAATGCAGATACTGACTGAGATAAAGCTTTTGGGAATTCTGTCACAGTCCCATCGTCAGGATTTAGTTCACGCTATACATTCTCTGGAGGGTTTACCTATATACATAGTTTTCCCTTTTCATAAATTGTGGGCTGTAATTATATTAAATCACTTTTACTTGATTACTGTATGTCAATTTTTTTCTTGTGGTCATTGTGAATCGAAATGTCCTTGATGAATCATGCTCAAACTTGACTCTACAGTGATCTCTTCTAACAGTGTACTCAAATTCTACAATTCTTATGAAAATAGGCTAAATTCTTTTGAGGGTATAAACGGCATTAAAGTATTTCCTCCTATTTTCTTAGCAGAAATAACAGGGAAAGGTCCTTTCAAATGATCTTACAAGGCCAATATATATTTGTTATATCAGTATTTTATTTTTGCAATTTTATTTAAATTATGTTTAAAAAAAACAAACAAACACAAAAAACCAAAGAAACAAACAAACAACAACAAAAAAAAATTGGAGTTAGTGCAGCAAAACAAATAGGTCTTCCTGTTTCATTATGGCTGAGATTACCTGCCATTACCAAGGTTACCATGATGTAGTTTTAACAAATACATATATGAGATTTCTTAATGTCATGGGGAAAAGCTTTACATGTGGGTTTGCCAGAACAATATATATACGCATATGAACTTAAGTAACATCCCGTTCTTAATCCATAGGGTTTAATATGATGTCAGCCCACCCTTTGCAGCTATAACAGCTTAATCTCTTCTGGGCAAGCTTTCCACAAGGTTTAGGGGTGAGTTTATGGGAATGTTTAACCATTCTTCCAGAAGCGCATTTGTGAGGTTAGACACTGATGTTGGACGAGAAGGCCTGGCTCGCAGTCTCCTCCCTAATTCACCCCAAAGGTGTTCTATCGGCTTGAGGTCAGGAGTCCAGTGGTGGCGTGCTTTACACCACTGCATCCGACGCTTTGCATCGCACTTGGTGATGTATGACTTGGATGCAGCTGCTCGGCCATGGAAACCATTCCATGAAGCTCTCTACGCACTGCTCTTGAGCTAATCTGAAAGCCAAAGAAGTTTGGAGGTCTGTAGCGATTGACTCTGCAGAAAGTTGGCGACCTCTGTGCACTATGTGCCTAAGCATCTGCTGACCCTGCTGTGTTATTTTTCGTGGCCTACCACTTCGTGGCTGAGTTGCTGTCGTTCCCAACCACTTCCACGTTGTTATAATACCACTGACAGTTGAGTTTGGAATATTTAGTAGCGAGGAAATTTTATGACTGGACTTGTTGCACAGGTGGCATCCTATCATGGTACCACGCTGGAATTCACTGAGCTCCTGAGAGTGACCCGTTCTTTCACAAATGTTTGTAGAAGCAGTCTGCATGCCTCGGTGGTTGAATTTATACACCTGTGGTCATAGAGGTGATTGGAACACCGGAATTCAATTATTTGGATGCGTGAGTGAATAATTTTGGCAATATTTATATATGTGTATATATATA
>JBCNYH010000012.1:55046368-55056695 GCA_039654325.1 Tandanus tandanus
ATATATATTAAAATGTTGTTATGGATGATTGGGATATCTCAAGCCCATGGCTATGTATACCACTGCAGTGGCTGAAAAGGTGTCTGATACATTTCTACTGTTATTTGTTCCACAGAGAGTGTGGAGTCATTTCCCTTCTTCTCTTCCCTTTTGGCTCTAAATAGAACTAGAGAAAGCAATTCTGTTATGTTTTAAATTGAACAGATGTGGCTGGAGATAGAGAATTCTGGCACTGCGTTGTGTTAGCCAGTGAAATAACAGCAGAAAATCACAAAACTTATTTTTTCTTATCTTCTATTCATATCAACTGTTTGTGATGAAAAATAATAGGGAAGGGTGACAGCAAAGAGAAATATTAAAATTTGTATTGCGACATATTGTTTACCCTTGTTATACACACTGACATATCAAACTGTCCATTAAATGTCTATGCAATATACAGTATAATGCTATAGTGCTACATTGCTAGTCTGAAACACTGGGAATATGTGAATGCTGATGTAGCTGAGATACAAACAATATCCCTTGATTATAATCTTTTTTTTTTTTTTTTTTAATAGAGCATTGTATGTCTAATTGTCTTCTTTATAATGAGATTACTGCAGTGTGAATCCTTTTTGACCTTATTTTAACACTACTGAGACTTTGTCCTTAAGTTTTTCTTTCAGCTGATACTTCTAACTTTAACTTGTTTACATTTGAAGAGGAAATCTCTAGAATTGAAGAAAAAAGTCCAACTGCGACTTTTTACCCGCTATAGTTTCAAATATTACATCACTTTATTTCTCTATGCTTATAAGCAGTATATTGAAGTCATGAGGTATGCGTCAGATAGCTTCATGGATTGCATCTAATACCTAAATTCCAAAAGAATTTGGGTGTAAAATGAAAAAATTAAAAAGAATACAATGATTTGCAGACATCATAAACCCATATTTCATTCATAGTGGACCATAGAATACATACCGTGTGTCAAAAGTGAATATGATAAAAAAAAAAATAAATAAATAAAAAGCTAATTTTAAATTGTTGTATTGTGAATAATGGTGGCAAAATGGTTGGCATGTCTGCCTCACAGCAAGAAGGTCCTGGGTTCGAGTTTTGAGCTTGGAATGAGCAGTTCTGTGTTCTGCTTGCGTGAGTTTGCTCCAAAGACATGTACTTTAGGCTGATTGGCTCTTTCAGATTGTGAATGGTTGTGTGTGTGTTGGCCCTGCAATGGTCTAGCCATCTGTTCAGGGTGTACCCTGCCTTCACCAAAAATCAGCTGAGACCGTGACCCTAGTAGGATTAAGCAGTTCGGGAAATAAATGAATGAATACTGTGAATAAAAGATGGGTTTATGAGATTTGCCAATCAATGCGTTCCGATTTTATTTACATTTTACACAATGTCCCAACTTTTTGGAATTGGGGTTGTTATTAAATCGACTATTAAATTCTTTGGAGTAAACTTGGTCCTTCTTGGGTTTTTTGATGACAACTGTGCTGTTACCATCAGTAACAAATCGTGTTGTGTAATTAAAGACATGCATTTTTTTTTTTTTTGTGAATGTTTGTTGAACACAGTAGTACTAAAAGACTAAAATACTCACTCACTCATTTGCCAAACTGCTTACACACACAACCATTCACATTCACACCTACAGGCAATTTGAAAAATGCCATTTAGCCTAATATGCATGTTTTTGGACTGTCGGAGGTAATATGAGTATCCAGAGGAATAGCCCAGACTTAAACCCAGACCTTCTTGCTGTGAAGTGGATGTGCTACTACACCACTGTGTCACCCTTAAATATACTTAAAATGTTAAAGTTTTAAACTTGAGCAAAGAATCAATAGTACTTTCTGATACTGAATGAGAAATGTTATCAAGTAGGGTAGTGAGTTAAATTATTTTTCCAGTTTGGCTGCCCAACAGTGAATATCAGAATATTTTAGCTAGCAGTGGTCAGTTAATCTCCTTGCAAAACTGAGCTAGCTGATTACTTGTGTACTTTTTATCAATCTGAATCTGAATCTTAAAGCATTTCTGGCAAGAAGAGTGCACACTATCACCATTCTAATTGTTTCTATACATTTGTTCGCATTTTTGTGTAGTGTTAATTCCGTTTTGTTGTCCATGTCATCATTCTGTTTTGTTGGCCCAGAATCTATGCAATCACATCCTTGAGGGTGAAAAGATGGGACTAGGACCAGAGGACGGCAAATATGGAGATGGACTGATGACAGTAAGGAGTGGAGAGTCAAGATACATAGTCAATATAATCAAGTGTAGCAGAACATACAGCAATTGCAAGAGACAGGAAACAAGATGGGGTGCCGTCCATAAGACCATGAGCCCAGACACTCAGACATGAGGTTGGGATCAGGCAAGGCAACGTTTCCGAAGTTTTGTGTGGTTCATGTTGAAAGTGTGAGCTTACTAAATGGATCTAGTCAAAGGTAGCAGTATTACACTTACTCTTCCTACCTGTAGTGGTGAAGCAGGAGCTCAGCTTGTAGACCAAAACTCTTTGTTTTTTGGGTGAATCTATGTCCCTATCTTCACTTACTGTCATTGACTATGAGCAATGATGAATACAGGCAGCAAAAATAAGGTTCCGCCATAGGGTTCCTGGGCTTACATTGTGTGATTGATAGAGTGAGGAGCTCAACAATGCGGGAGAGATTGAGAGTTGAGACGCTACTCCTCTGAAATAAGCAGAGCCAGTGGTGATGATGAGGATGCCCCAGGAGGAGCTAGAGTCTGTCTGCTGCCACTGCATCCAGCACCAAGAATCGTGGATTTATTTATTTTTTTCTTTTTGTAAAAGAACTTGTGAGTTGTACATGTCTTGTTTAGCAAGCTTGTTTGCCCTGTATACAGAACAACTCAAGTCACCACTTGTTTCTGTTTCTACAAAGAAAGAAATGTAGGCTGTTAGGAAGAAGTTATCTCTAGGTATGGCTATCTATAGGTGTGGGAGTGTGTGTATGTGTGTGCAAATGTTATTCTCTTTACTGACAATACACATGTTTTTTTTTCTGTTAAATTTTTACATTTGTAAATGGGTCATTCCTTGAAACTGGGTTTATTTTGGTATCTTCCACTTTGCTAGTCTTTTACATCCAATAATAAAAAGAGAAATTTAGACATTGGTTCCCCTAGGATGTACCTTACAATCACCTTAAATTAATGCAAAAAAATATTTTCTTGCTATAAGCCATTCACAAATTAATGATTTTTTAATGAAAACTCAGCAGAGAAAATAGTCCTAAAACTAGGACATGAAAAGCAACCCAAGTGCCATTTCATCTTGAAAACATCTCAAAATTGTTTTATATGCTGTACCACTTTAAATAAAGAGAATGTGTTAAATTTGACAGTAATAGTCATTTTCCTAATTCAGATATTTTCATGAATCTGCAGTCTCATTCAAGGTTTCACACATTACCCATTATGTTAACACACATTACAGGCAGAACATGAACAACCAGGTTTTTACACTTAATAATAAAAGAGAGGGACAGTACGGTGGCGTAGTGGTTAGCACATCCACCTCACAGCAAGAAGGTCCCGGGTTCAAGTCCTGGGAATAGGAGTTTCTGTGTGGAGTTTGTATGTTCTCTTTGTTCTTGCGTGGGTTACCCCGATTTTCTCGTACAGTCCAAAGTCATGCACATTAGGCCGACTGGCTGCTCCATACTGTTCTTAGGTGAGAGTGTGAATAGTTGTGTGTGTGTTGGCCCTGTAATTTTCTGGCGAGTTGTTCAGAGTGTTTGCAAAGTGTTGGCTGAGATGTGAGATGTGTGAATAGTTGTGTGTGCATTGGCCTTGCGATGGCCTGCCGAGCTGTCCAGGGTGTACCCCGCTCTCACCTGGAGACGGTTGAGATGGGTGCCAGCCTCCCCGTGACCCTAATTAGGATTAAGCGGCTTGGAAAATGAATGAATAGTAATTTAAATGTTAAATGTGTTATCCTTTAATATACCTGATGATGACCACAGATAATTAAGAAAAACAAAAAAAGAATTCTTGCTACGAGTCCTTCCAAAATGAATTATTTTTAATGAAAAATTAGGGAGATAAAAAATGTGTGCAATCTTGGTATTTAATCTTGGAAACATTGCTTGGAATTGTCTTACATACCACTATAAATTAAAACAATGTGTAATTTTTTTCTAATTTAGATTTTTTTAATTTTTCATGAATCTGTAGTCTCATTCAAAGTTTCATGTGTATGTGAATGTCCAATGTGGAACCTCAAACACAACCCACGGGTAATTTAATGATTGACAGCGATCTTTTAAAAAAAATAAAATGTGCCTTTGAATTCGGTTAACAACATTAGTTTACATCATGAACTGGCGAAGGTGTACCCTGCCTTCACCCAGAGTTGTCAAAGATAGCCTCCAGTCTCCCCGCGACCCTGATAGGATTAAGCCGTATTAGTCCACATCTTTTTTTCTACTTTTTTTTTTTTTTTTTTTAATTTAAAGCCCCTCTGATTTGCCTTTAGGTACCAGGCTCATAGAAACACCCAAATCTAATAATCATATATATTTTCTCTGATGCAATACTGCATAACATATTACAAAAACATCTAAGAGGGAAGTTGTACTGAAATACAAGGAATGCCTAGGATTTCAACACAGTGCTGTTTAAAATATTCTGGACCCTGGATCCATTTGTGTGCATTCATCCAGTGTCCCCATCAGTACAAATCAAGGATCATGTAGGATCATGGTACAAGAGCCCCTAACATACACTTTATTATTATTATTATTATTTCTCTCTATCACCCATCTGTATTTACTTAACAATAAAAATACAGACATCGGTGGCATGGTGGTGTCGTGGTTAGCACTTCCGCCTCACAGCAAGAAGGTCCTGGGTACGAGCCAGTGTTCGTGGCCAGCGGGGGTGTTTCTGTGTGATGTTTGCATGTTCTCCCCATTCCTCCATGGCCTTCCTTCACGTATTCCAGTTCCCTCTCACAGTCCAAAGACATGCACATTGGATAAGACAGGCTAATTGGATAATCTTGTTTGCCCCTAGGTGTGCGAGTGTAGATGGTTTTGTCTGTGTGTGTGTGTGTGTGTGTGTGTGTAGGCCTTGTGATTGTCTGGCAAACTGTTTATGGTGTACCCTGCCTTCACCTGGAATCTGCTGGAATGGGCTCCTGCTTTGCTGTGACCCTAACAAAGGATAAACGGTTTCGAAAATTAAATGAAATTAAAAAAAAAAAAAAGGAAAAATAGACATCTTCCTTGCTATCTTTAGGACCTTATTTATAGGAATCTATCTGCATACCACAAGCAAAACCTCAAGTTCAAACATTCCTGATACTAGCATGGCTACTTTTTGTGGGCGAAAAGGACATAGCAGAGAGAAGTGATATAATTATTTCTTCTTAGGAAGAAACACGGAGCACCATTGGAGAACATGACCAACTGTCCAGCAAATGACAGGAGCTAATAGGATGGCCTAGATAACAATCCAACATCAAAATGAAAGAAAAATCAAAAGAGATGTTCATCAGGTTCTGAGAGTTGCCCTGGCACTGATTTCAGGGAATGAAAAGAAGAGCAGAGTGTTCTTACTGTGTTCTTAAGAAATGTTGGAGCTCAATGAGTGCCATGCAACATTTAGAATGCTGCCTCTTGCTGTGCCTTTAAGTCATCATGGGACTTGCTGCATGAATTTCAGATAACTCGCAGCCCTGTGTGCTACCTCAAATAACGCCTTCTTCAGTGTTGGCACATTAATTTCAAATCAGAAGTACCTTCTCGCTCACCACATCAAACTCCTGAATCATTCATTATTTCCACTTGACTGTTCTCTGTTTTTTTTACTGCCCAATCTTAAGATATGGCTTCATCAGTTGTTTTGTGAAGTCTTTGTCTCTTACCAATTCAGAATCTCATCAAGCCACTTTCTAATCACTCTGCAGCAACTTCAGACTACTTTTATGGCTGTGCTAAACTTCTTGACACACTTGCACTCTGGGAATGTGAATCACGCCAAGAAAAGCAGTACCTCTAAGATTTAAATACCCTCGACACTTTTTTCTCGGGCAGGGAATCTATGCAAATGCCTTTAAGCAGTACTTTGAACCCGCGCCCCTCGTGTCACCATCTTTTGAAAGTGACGTGAGATGGTAAAACTTCCCATTAGCAACCGAGAGAGCATAGCTGCAAGTCAGTGGGAGATTCTGTGAACTCCCCTTCAATCGCGGGTTTGAAGGAAGCAAGACTGGAGCTGATCACATGCACACCGAGGCACTGGCAGGCCTGTCTGGAAACAGGCAAAAGAGACAGCGTTACACTATTAATCTTGTATTTGTGTGCTATCTCAAGTGGAAGTGTGTGTGCATTGCACGGTCCCTTCGGCAAGAATGAGCTGTTAAGCTCTACTGTGCTACACAAGGGCTTCAGTTTGATTACTTAAAATCAGATATGGGGCCACCTTGCTGGATTGTAAAGTGAGAAGAACAGTGGAGGAACATAAGGCATCTGCAGATGTTATCTCTTTAATACACTTTTGCAGAATTTAATAAGCTACTGACGGTGATATATTGCTTTTGCAGCGAATATAAGGAATAAAACATTTGGACACATGCAATTATAGGAAAATAATCCATGACAGGACTGTGCAATGTGGCTCGATGTTAAATGAAATTACTGTTAACCCTCAAAAATAGATTATTTCCTGTAATAGTATGTGTTCTATTCCACTTATGCCACAGCAATTCGCAAATTATTACTCACTCAGATAGGCTCCCGACACTGGGTAAGGCGGGGTACACCCTGGAAAGCTCACCACACCATCGCAGGGCCAGCACATGCACAGCCATTCACACTCTCGGGCAAAATGGAATAACCAATTAGCCTAATGTGCATGTCTTTGGACCTTGGAAGGAACCAGAGTACCCAGAGGAAATCCATGCAAGCAGGGGGAGACATGCAAACTCCACACAGAAATGTCCCCGCAAAGCCCAGGACTCAAAACCAGGACCTTCTTACTGTGAGGCAGACATGCCAACCACTATACCAGCATGCCGCCCCGTAATAATTTTTAATGTAAATGTAAAATTTATAATATATGCAAAAACCATTGAATCCTTTTCCTGATTTTTAGGAATTTGCTTTACTAAGCATTTAAATTAATATTACAAGCGTGAGGGGAACAATCGGCAAACTCCATACAGAAACTGGACTCGAACCCAGGGCCTTTCTTCTGTTACCTTCATGCTAACTTCAGTTTTAATTACATTCAGCAATTAAAACTTGCACAAAGGCCTTTTTACCACCAGTGAACACACAACCATTACCTTTAACATTAGGGTGGATTTTATGCATAATATCTCTAATAATATGTTTTAAACTCCCCTGAATGCACTGCTGTGTGCATGTAGTCATTGTCTGTGTTAGCCAAACAACTATACCCCTCGTGAAGTGAGAGCTAATCTGTCACCAACTCCCAGTTCATGTCCCAGTAATGAAAGGTCTTCCCAGACACATCCGTATAAATGGAATGGAATAAAGGGAGCAAAAGCAACAATGCCTTGCTACTGTACTGCACAGAAAGTACTGAGAAAAAAAATCCCTGAATCTGGTTTTCAGATTCTGATTGCAAAGAAAAGGCCATTTTTATGTAACTTGAGTCAATGACAGCATTATATGTGTATTATACGTCACCTACGGTGCTAGCATTTTTGTAATCTTTGTACCCCAATAACTACTGCTATTCACAAGCTCACTTGGAACAGTGTGCAAAGTATCTCTAGTGAGAAAACAGAGTTACTGTTCGAGCTGTTGGAGCTGTAATGTAGATCAAAACAAGTGTAAACCCACGTAAAAATCTCACTGGGGAATCATGATGCTATAGCCATCTGTGGCTGGGAGTCTTAGAGTGTGTGCTTGGCCCTGCTGTCAGTGTGGGAAGGATGGTGTTCCTCTTTCCTGCAAAACCTCATTATGGTAGCCAATCATAAGCCAATCACAGTTAGTGCTACCCTCCAAGCGCATTCAGACATTCAATGACATGGCAGGAGGAGCAGTAGTTTAAAAGATGATGTGACTGGTTGTGTCAAGCCCAGAGCACTACCCCTGCCTGCCAAGAGAAATCATTATCACCAGAATTCTAATGGGCTGCTTACTGATTTATTTTGCTTCCTGTTTCTGGACTACAAAAGCACATGTTTTTCATGACACTTTGTGAAGTCCTGCCCACACATCCCATGTTCAGCCATGTTAAAACAAACTGCCTTGCCTGTCACATGAACACATGAAACTAGACATGGATCCTCATTCTTCTACCGACTCTCCCAAGTAAATTACAAGAAGAGAGGCTTAAATGTTGTGGGGCAGTTGCCCGATCTTATTGATGTTGGTCAGGCTATATGTGTACCAGCCTGTGGTTAAAGTTCAAAACTTTGTACCAATGCATTCACTCATTTGCTGAACCACTTACTCCTTTATTAAGGCCACAGGGAGGCTGGAGCCTATCTCAGCCAACACTGGGTGAAGGCAGGGTACACCCTGAAGAGCTCGCCAGACCAACCTCGCCAGGCAACACACACAACCATTCACACTCACATTCACACCTAGGGGCAATTTGAAACAGCCGAGGTGCGGTCTATCTTTAGATCCCACTGCTTCCTAGTGCAGGGTCCCAACAATCCAGCAGCACCACCCGACGCCCTTCTTCAGGGACTGATCTTTCTATGAGCTAAGGGGAAGGATGAACTAATGGACAGAACCAATTGATATTTGTGATTATTTATATATAGACAGTAACAACAAGATATTTCTATACTTATATTATATTTTAATATATCTGTCAATGTTTTGGTTTTAGCTGGTTTGCATAAATGTAATATATGTTTTTATTTAAAAAAATGCGAAGAATTAATTAATTTTCTAAGCCATGTAATCCTAATTAGGGTCGCAGGGAGGCTGGCGACTCTGGGCGAAGACGGGGTACACCCTGAACAGCTCGCCGGACCATTGCAGGGCAACACACACAACCATTCACACTCACATCTAGGTGCAATTTGGGACTACCAATTAGCCTACTGTGCACGTTTTTGGACTGTGAAGGGAAACCAGATTATTTTAAGGAAACCCCCGCAAGCACAGGGAGAACATGCAAACTCCACACAGAAACGCCCCGAACACGGAAATTGAACCTGAGACCTTTTTGCTGTGACATGCTAACCACTGCACCACCATGCCGCCTGCGAGGAATTAAACTTATACAATTGTACAGTTGTAAAAATGGCTGAATTATGTGTTATGTAATTCCATAGTTTGTTTTGTTAAAACATTTTTTATGTTTGCTTTTTATCTTTACATAAAATAACTCAAGCCGTTACTCATAATTTTGGCTGCTTTTGTCATCTTCTCATCTTGTTGGTCCAAGTCCTGCTGATGAGGAAGTCGTTTCCGAACTATGTGCATATCCAACACACAAAAATAAGGGTATTCATTTTATTTAGTCCCAATATCGCTAACTGTATAAATTAAAGTTTCCCTCCAAATCCCACACTCCTAGGATTAACTTTAAAATGATCATTAATTAAGAAGGAAAGCAATATTTCCAGTGTTAAAGCACAAAAAGAAAAACCTTCATTTCTTTGACCTTTATTAAATATTTTGACCCCGTAAGACCCTTTTTTTTTTTTTAATCAGATGTGAGCTTGTCAAATAAAGCGTCCGCACCACATAACAGGTGATCAAGCAACATCTTCGCTGCGGCATTGTTGCTTGGCTTTTGTTTTTACAGCATACATGTGATACTATGTATGTGCCATGAATTTTTAAGTGCAGACTTAAAAAAAAAAATAAAAAAATGCCGCACCCTGGTGTATAAGGAGATTGTGTTATGCATCCATGAATATTAGCTACATAAGCTGCTGTAGCACTGCGTTTCATTCTTACTGCCATGTATTTTGATACGCAGTACATATGTAAGCCTGAAACTCCAATGTGAGATAGGGGTATAAGGGGTCAAAATCTCTATAACCTATTCCATGCACTTAATTTGCTCCTTATTGTTTCCTTGGTACAGTGAGTGAACAGAACAGACCAACCTTACATCATTTTACCCAATAAGACCTCATGAAACATTCATCAGAATGCTAATAAGAAAGAGAAGTATTATTGGATTTCATATAAACAAGCTCTTCACCCTAAGCTTAAGCATTTGTAGCTGATTAATTAATTGCCTGTAATTGCCTATCCAGTTCAGGGTTAGAGTGGTTCAGGAGCCTATTTCAGAAGTACTGGGTGGAGAGCTAACACTCACCGGCTTCAAGAAGGCCAGCGCATATGCATATATA
>JBCNYH010000012.1:55072800-55100184 GCA_039654325.1 Tandanus tandanus
TCACTGCTTAGGCTGCTGCCCCCGCGACCCGACCCTGGAAGAAGCGGAAGAAGATGAATGAATGAATGAATGAATGACGACAAGTGACCATGTTAAGTCGGTGCAAGCCAGTGCCATAAAGTAATGACATGAGAGATAACTGCTAGCGATGCGAAGTGCAGAACATTTAAACTGTTCTTAACTTTCAGTAGATGCAATAGAGGTGACAAGCAATGGGAGTGAAAAGATACCATGAAATGACAGACGGTGCCAACACTGAGATCCCTAAAAAGTTCAGTACAAGAAAACTAAGTCCAGACAAAGTTTTAATCATACATCAAAATGGAGAAGCAGCTAATCATTGCTGTCTCCAACAACCTCGAAACTTGCATCAATCTCCCTTCAGAATGTGATTATTTATAGCAGCAAGACTTTGGATTTATTATTTTGGGGATATGTTTATCCACTCATTTTTAAAAAATAAAGATTTATCTGATACTTGATTGGAAGAATCAGTGATATCGCCAGTCATTGCGCTGCCTAGACTTATTAACAATTAACTAGACATACAGCTTAAAATGTGCCTTAATAAACACTCACAGAAACCGGAAAAAAGTTACGGGTTTGATGTACAAACTGTGAGATCTGTGAACTGAGAGAAATGGACTGTGTGAGAATCGTCAGTGTTAAAGTCTAGCTCTGTTCACATGGTCTTATAGGGAACTAGCCAGCTACTGCATTTGTGGTTGGGAAAGATGGTTACCCTGGCAACCAGAACCTGGAAAGTCTGGGTAATGAGCGAACTGCTTGATGTGTGCATGGCCCAGGTGTTAAACATTCAGCAAGAACGTGATCGGTGATGAATCAATTGCTTCTTGTGTGTACACCCCTTAAGGGTTTAATTGAGATTAGCAATGGAGGTATTTCAGATAAATGACCCTTTATTATATATCTGATCTTTCCTGGATACAACTGGGTTGATATAGATGATTTCAAACCGATTAAAAAACAATAAATAAAGAAATAAATATTTTTTATTTATTTTTAATTTTTTTAATTAAAGTAATCGAGTTCAGTCATGCACTCCAAGAACTGAATGATCTGATGTAAGACAGGCATAATATTCTTGTGTGTGTGTGTGTGTGTGTGTGTGTGTGTGTATGTAAGTTTTATTGTGATATTACTCAATTGATTTGTGTTCTATTCTCTTTGTTTTACAACTTTTCTTATGGACTGAACAACTGTATGTATATGTATATATAATTACTTTCCTCTGAAGTTGAATTAGTGTCACTTGAACATGAGAGCAAGATGGTGTATCATCTCATTTGACTTTCCCATCTTTCCCCTGTTTGTTTCACACCAGCGCTAATTGTTTTGACCACACTCTGATACCTTCTCCTCAAACTCCTCTCACATCTGATAAATGAAACAGAGGGTTATGAAAAGTCACCTACAGCCACAACATGTTAATGAGGCACAAGAGCACATCAGTATGTTCGGCTTGCATTTCAGTAAAGCCTTAATTGCCTTTGGTGACTTGGATAAAGTTTCTGAGTTAAATTTGATTAAATCTACTTTCATGTGTCCCTTAATAGCACGTTTTTTAAGTTTTTATTTTTTTTATTAATAAATTTACACATTGTACACTGACTTATGCAGTCATCTCTCTTCATTCAATTTTTATTTTTCCTTCCTTACCAAAAGGAAATATGGTAGCCTGTCTTTTACTAGTTACGAATATTTATTTAAAAACCTACAAACATTGTTATGCAGTGACCAATGACTCAGACGTCCAACACAACATTAACAATTTTGAAATACTTTTATAACAACTATAAGCTCATCATATTTGGTGTTAATAATATAAATTCAAGTTACTCACCATTAATTTTCTTGTTTATTTCTTGCACAGGACCTCGTTCTTCTTGATTACATGTTAAGATACATTTTGTCATTCCCCCAACTGAGAGTAGAACTGTGTGGCCAATTCATCTTGGTTAATAAATAGCCACAACAATGTTAAATAAAAAACAAAAAACAAAAAACAAAAACAAAAACAAAAACTAAAAAAAAAAAACATTTGGCTTTGTCTTGTCATTTAATCATGATATATTGTCTGTTGGGATCTTTACACCCTAGCCTACTGGCTCATGAGGCTGGAGCTTATTCCCAGTTTCTGTAATGTGAAGCAATTAGGAGTTCAACTCCTCCCAGATGGGATGCTAGTCCATCAGTATTTTTCCCAGTATTTTTTTTCTAGTACCCATTTATACTGCTGGGTGGACAGAGGCACACTTGCAGTCAAGACTTTGCCCAGGGTGGGGGTCTAACGGGGATTCAAACCCACAACCGCGCGATCATGAGCCTAGCTCCTTAACCACTACACCACCAGCCACTCTGATCATAGTATAATTGCGTCAAAATAAGTGAGAACGAGCCACTGGGATGCTTGTTGGTGGAATGTCACAGAGGAAATTCTTAAGAAAGTTACCTGTCAACATATCCATAATTTCAAGGCTGTAGAGACAGTATAATGACAGGCAGCGCCAATGACTGACCACATGCTCCCAGGCCATTCTGGTTACCACCCCACAACAGGACCTCCATATTCATCTACAACATCTTCACAGTTGTTTCCATCCCGCTGCACTTTCTGCCGTGCAGAACAGAGGTCATCAGCAGAACCGGATCAGCACCCAAACTGTCTGCAATGTGTTACAGAAAACAGGTTTATGCAAAAGATATCCAAGCTGTGGACTGGTGCTGATATTTGCTCATTGACATGTACATCTCTGAGGAGCACTCCTGGGCTGGAATGTTCTCAGATGGAACAGGATCCTCTTTCTTATGAATCGCGACCCAAGTTGAGTGTTGCATGGTGAGTGTTATGCAGATGCTAATGTTCTGGAGCGAGACCAGTGGGGTGGACCAGGTTTCATTTGGGCTGGAATCAGTAGCAGACATTACACACATGGAATTCAAGCTGTGTGATGCCAGAGGCGGTCATACAAGATACTGACGTTCATGATCCAGAACTGCATTTTCATTTCAAATGTAATTTTTTGGTAAAAGTTCCTAAAACTCTCAGTTGTACGTAAATAATTGTTTAAAAAGAAATTTTAAACTTGTGTTGAAATTTGCATGCCCTAAAATAAATTTGAATGTTGCGTTGGAAGGTTGAGTCAAGTTATTTTAATGAAGTCAATGCCTAGTCTGTGCTACTGGATTTTACCAAGACTTTTGTTTATGTGTATTTATTATTCTGGTTCTGACTTTATTTGTATAATTTGCTATGCGCCGAGTTGTTTGCACATTGCCTGACCTTCTGCCTGTCTCTGGCATTGATTTTATTCTCATTCTAAATTTGTCTGCCCTCTCTGTAACATAAACATCTTAAACTGCATTTACATCTGCCACCAGGCTTTGCGTGCCAAGATCCATTATACATTTAATACGGCTGGGAAATATCACTAATTAACCAAGTCACTAAAGTCACCTGAAAGTGATGCTTGGCTGTTGTCTTTAAAATACATTTCTTCTTGATTCCTCCTTTCCCTATTTTCTTTTCTTCCATCCCTTTTTGCACTTCCTCAGACAAAAACAAAGAGGGGAGGAAAGGAAGCACAGAAAGGGAAAGAGGGGGAAATAAAGGCTGTGCTAAACAACTTACTAGGGTGGGCTGAAAGGATCATAGGCCTACTAAGAAGGAGTAATGCCACAGCAATGAAGCTTGAGAGCTTCAATACCAAGGGAATCCAAGTGCTGCAACACTGATGGAAAAACTGTGTAGACTGCAGGGGAGACTGCAGTGAAAAGGAAACCATATTTGGTTAAATGAGCCTATGAACTTTTCAGCCCAACAAAGAAATAAAAATAAGATAAGCATTTCCTCTGTGTTACGCAGTCTTATGCCAGCTTTGTGCCTAAGTTGAATCCAAGCCTTAGTTCTGTTTCCTGTTTTGGTCTTGCCTGTTTACCCATCAAATGAACAAATCCCGAAACCCAGCACTTCTGTCGATGACAATGGGTATTGACGATACTATACGATATAGACGATGACTATTATCTATCCATGTACAACTTTATGTTAGGGTCATGGGAGAGCTGGAGCCAATTCCAGCTATGGCTGGGCTAACACATTAATATTAATATTCACACTATTTATGTCTATGAGCAACTTAAAGTAGTCAGTTGACTTAGTATGTATGTTTTTGGACCGTGGGAGGAAACCGGAATACCAAGAGGAAACCCAAACAGGGACAGGGAAAACCACGCGGAATGGCCCTTGGCTAAGATTTGCACACATAATCCTCTTGTTGTGAGGCAACAGTGCTAACCATGTGCTGCCTACATCAATATTTTATTTTTTATTTATTATATGGACCATAATCCACCACAACAAACCAGTTAATAACTTTTTCTCTGCCCACCAGCACTCGTCCAGAATACAAACTTCAAATAAAGTCGTTTATTTTTCTTGTTTTGTTTTCCTTTTCTCATCTTTCTTGCTCCTTATTAAAAAAGAAGTGTCACATTAGATTCACTGCTGGTAGGTTTTTAACATGAGTGATGACAAGCTTTCAGAGAGTAAATTCTACTATCCTGAAGATTTTGATAAAGGAAAAAGCGACTCTGTTGGTTTTTCAAATGATAGTGTTGGTGTTGCAACAGCCAGGAAAAGTTCTGAAAGTTTATCTTAAGCCAAAAGAGTGAAAACACTGCAAAAAAGACCTCCAGGAAATTCCAAACCTCTGCGTTGATGCTTTGACCTCACAGTGACTCAGGTAATACATCAAATCCTCGGTCTCCGATTTCCTTGTGGTGACCTCATGCTCGGTTAATAAGTTGTATATAATATTTTTATATGATATACATTTTTAATTCAGTCCTTGAAACAAATTTTAAACATCAAGCCTTTTTGAAAAATATCTCAAAGTCAATGTGAAACAATTCGAACTACTGTGCGCAAACTTTTGATTGGTAGTAGACTTGGTATCAGGAAATTATAAGGTATTTTTTTCAAGGTTTTATTTTCATTCTATTGCTTTTGCAATACACTTAGGTTGTGTACAAATCATGAATATGGCACAAAAGACCAGAATTTCAATTTTCCTTTCGTATGGTATGTATCTAAATCTTTTGAACAACTTTTGGCACAGGTTTGGAACCACCCATTCTTTCAATACTGGAACTTCTAACTAGCAGGTGTTTCTTGTTGCACAGGTGTTTCCTATATTAATTGCACATTTACTGTTGAAAAATATAAACCAACATTAAGTCGAGATAGCTGTCTGGGAAACCATTTATTATGTGGCTGAGACATTTTTTATCACAGTCATTATTTAAACTTAGGACATATCCAATACACCAATTTAGAATGAGCTGAAATGAATAAATGAATGAATGAATGAATAGATGGATGGATGAATAAATAAATAAATAAAATCTGGAACCAAGATTAACCTCTACCAAAGCGTTGGAAAACCCAAAGTGTGGAGAAAGTAAGGTTGACTCATCATCCAATATATACATCCTCATCACCTAAGATCTGTGGAGGTAGTGTCATGGCCTGGGCTTAAACAGCTGCTCATGAAACATTCATTCATTCATTCATTCAATTTCTAAGACTCTTAATCCAAATTAGGGTCGTGGGGAGGCTGCCATCCATCTCAGCCGACTCTAGGCAAGGGTGTGGTACACCCTGGACAGCTTGCCAGGCCATTGCAGGGCACTTATGAAACAGTCTTACTAATATTTATTGATATATATAACTCATGATGGTAGCAACATTATGAATTCGGACACCTCTAGAAACATTCTGTCTTTGTTTTATTTATATATATACATATATGTATGTATATATAACAATTATTTGTCGAAGGTGAGGTGGATGATGCCGAATAGTCCTTTCAATTCAATTCCATTTAGGACTTTTCAATTCACTATCCACTGTGAAAGACGTGAATAATTGCTTTAGTATATACTACATAGGAACATAAAAGCAAACTAAAATGAGACTTTTATCATTTATTTTTAACTATTTTAACCATGGGTAGCTTGATAGCATAGTGGTGAGCACATTCGCCTCACAGCAAGAAGGTCCAGGCTCGATTCCTGGGCTCAGGACATTTTTGTGTGGAACTTGCATGTTCATCCTGTGCTTGCATGGATTTCCTCTGGGTACACTGGTTTCCTCCTACAGTCCAAAAACATGCACAGTAGGCTGTTTAGTGGTTCCAAATGGTCCCTAGGTGTGAGAGTGAGTGTGAATGGTTGTATGTGTGTTGGCCCTGTAATGGCCTGGCGAGCTGTCCAGGGTGGCTTCTGCCTTCGCCCAGAGTCGGCTGAGATGGGCACCAGCCTCCCTGCAACCCTAATTAGGATTAAGAGGTTTAGAAAATGAATGAATAAATAAACATTTAAAAAATGACAGAGGCAGGTCAAGTGAGCCCTGCATGCTCCGCGAGCACAGCATCAACTCTGTGTAACTAACGGAGTCTTTGTACTCATTCAAAAGTTTTGCTCAACTGTGTACTTCATGAAAACATGAAAAACTCATTCAAAATTTTGGTATACAGCAGAAACACAAGAAAAACAAACTTAAGCAAAATTTTTATGGTTTATTTTTCTATTTTTAAAGTGTGATGATGATGCTGCCTACCCCAAGTAACTATGTTAAACCGTGAGTGTCCGTCGTTTTGATTCAAGCATTATTCACTCAGGATAATGTCTATTAACCCCAAGATAATAAGGTTGCACCATTCCTGTGCAGTATATACTTATGTGTTTTGTCCTTAGGAAAGCAGTCATCAACTAGTTGTGGATGAGGGGATGAAGACTCAGAAAAATATTCAGTGGACTTACCAGTACAAAAAAATAAATAAATAAATAAAAAAAAAAAAATGGCAAAGATGTTAAATGTAAATGTAATCTAATTTTTAAAACATGACCCACTCTGTCTGCAGCAGATCGTCTTTTGTGGCTTATCCTTATCACATGCATTTATGTAAATGATTTAGCCCAAGGCAGCTCATCAGACCTAGAGACATTAGGTCACACAGGGGAATGGTTTCACATGCTTTCATGGACTTCTTTCTTCTCTTTTTTTTCTTTTTCATTTTATTTAACCTCTCTGGTCTGATTAGGAAACCGAACTCTTGAAATGGCTGGTGTTAAAAGAAGTACAGAACTGCATGTAGAAAGAACTATGACTTCACTGTTGCTGCTTTTAATTCAAAACACATCTCACTGCTGAGTCACTTTAAATTGTCTCATTCTCGCCATAAAGTAATTGCCAACCTTTAAGCATTTAAAGGTAACTTGTCACCATTTGGTTATGGTAGTTGCTTATCTGGACTTTTGTAGGAGTATTTTATGTAGCTGCGCCTATTAAATGTAAGCTGCTTCAATAAATGAAATTTCTTAAGATAGTGCTCGTCCAATTTACATGTACCTCATGCACACTGCAGTGGCATATGGTTTTAGCAAGATTAAGCAGGAGCAGCACGGTAGTGTGGTGGTTGGCATGTCTGCCTCACAGTGGCCCTGGGTTCAAGTCCTGGGCTCAGCAAGGGCATTTCTGTGTGGAGTCTTTATGTACTTTGCTTGCTTGCATGGGTTTTCCAAAGACATGCACATTCAGTCAGCTGAGATAGGCTCCAGCCTCCCCATGGCCCTAATAGGATTACTCAATTTGGCCAGTAGTTGAGTGAAAGAAGTTTTAGCAGGGCCTTGGTAGTCATTTTTAACCACTATCATAAACTCCATTGCTTCATAATCAAATACAAAAACAAAATAGAAACTATTTATATTTATTAACACACTTTGTGAATTTGCCATAATAGGTTTTAAAATAGAAATATAAGTTGCCTGTTGGCTGTGAAAACATCAATTTGTGATGCTTTTGTGAAGCAACTAAAGCTGCAGTTTCGGGTGGGGGTGATGTGAGGGTGGTGTGTGGGGTGAATCAGAAATAACAAATCATATGTCAGAAGGGGTAACCAACGCAAAAGATGGTTCAAGGAGAACAATAAAGTAACACAAACAACCACCGTGCATCCTGTAGATTTAATAATTCTTCAAGCACAGGTGTTCGAACATCTTCTGGATTTCTCTCTTATCTCCAGGTGTCTATACTATCTCACACAGCCTGCTGCTACAAAATAAAAAATAAAAAAAAGCACAATGGCAAATCCATAGATGACTCCTGCCAAATCGCAATTAAAGGTTGCTCAAGAAATCCCCTCTGTGCTGAAGACGCTAATCTCCACTGCCTATGTTAATTGGACATTTGGTGACAAATTGGGGCAACACAAGCAGTACCATATTCCCTGCCTGTAGTTAACTTACAAACAGATGTCCAAGTGGCTACAGAATAAAGTCACATCTTGTTTGGTTTGTTTGAGCTGCAATCAAGAAATCCAGGGAGCTTTGATTACATGAACTTGGGAAATTATGTTCAGATTTTCAAGTTTGTGTAATTACTTCATTTATCACTATTAGCGTGTTTGACACATTTAGGAATTTATTAGTGAAAATACTTAGTTTTTGGCGTCCAGTTCTTATTTTCATGCTGTTGATGACTGTTAACTCATAGTGGAATTAATCCTGGGTCTGAGGCCTAATTCATTTCAAACAAGGGTAAAGTTGAAGATAAGTTCACCTCATCACTCACTCACTCATTTCAAGCCAAACCGCTTAATCCTACTATGGAGGCTGGCGCCTTTCTCAGCCAACAGCACACCCTGAACAGCGCACCAGACCATTGCAAGGCAATAAACACACAACCACTGACACTCACAACCATGCCCAGGGGCATCCTGGAACAACCAAATTGAAATGATAGCAGCAGAATGAATTCCAAAGTCTCAGGAAACATTCTCTCCGAAAATTGGCAGAGAACTGCATCCAGTTTAATGAGGAGGCGCTTCATCACTTACTCACTCATATGCTTAATTCTACTAGGGTCGCGGGTGGTCTGGAGCCTATTTCAGCCAACACTGGATGAAGGCAGGGTATACCCTGAACAACCCGCCAGACCATTGCATGGCAACACACATACATTCACACTCACACCAACAGCCTATTAGGCTAATCTGCATGTCTTTAGACTATGGGATGAGACCAGGGTAGATATTATGAAATGTGTGTTCGTTCAGGCTAGAAAAGAGAGACGAGAGAAAGCGCCACAGAGCTGTGGAAAGCGCTAACCTGTCCATTAGCCATGATTCCACTCTCTGGTGTTGTTTTTTTTAATTTTAATTTTTTATTTTTTTTGTGCAAAACAGTGAAATTATTGATCTGAATGATTGTCAAAAGCTACGTTTATGCTTAAACGCCTACCTTTGAACAATGAATAACTTAAATTTCATATTCAGGACTTCTATTTAAAAATACTAATTAAATAAATAAATAAATAAATAAATAATAATAATAATAATAATAATAATAATAATAATAATAATAAAAATAACGCTGATGCTCATCATCAATGGAATTTTTCGTCCACTATCCAGTATCTAACAGGACAGGTTCCTTTCTTAATCTGCTTATTGTGTCTTTCTTATTTTTGGGAGTTTTTTCTGTGCCACTATCACCTCTGGCTAGCACATTACAAATTTAGGTCTAGATTTGTATTTGTGTAAAGCAGCTTTCAGATAATGAATTGTTAAATATGCTATATAAAGAAACATATAAGTAGGAATAGTAAGAATATATAACACTCTACCCAAAACCTCTTAGGTCACCAACAAAGTAATTTGTCTTTCTCAGTCCAACACAAGCCTATAAACACACCTGTGAACCCCTTCTTTCACACCCACGAAGCTTGAAAGATGTAAGAAATGGGGTCATTCCTCTATATGGTTCCCTAGGTTGTTGGTGCCTAAGGCACCTGCGTACAGCAGCTCATATCTGGCCGTTCGTTTTAGATCAGTTTAGGAGAAAGCTCAGGTTTTCAAATGGAATTGAGGACAAGAAGGTCACTATAGATTTATTCCATGGTGGACTATTGAGGATGTAAGTCTATTTGTCTGCAAAAATGACTTTTTTTTTTTTTTCGTGAGGATACAACTGAGCAAATCTTCAGCATTTTCACTCTCAGGCATCTGTGTGTCTGGATGATATTTAAAAATGCAAATGAAGCATTAGCAGTGCTTAGACAGTTTTGTACGAGAAATAAATGTACATATACTGTAGATTGCCTGTATCACTCTAGATAAAACTAATGATTCTGAACTGTCTTAACATCTGATCTGATCTAGACGCATGAGCATGTCCGAGGTCATATTGCTGATGTTTACATATACTGACTCACCGTCTCAGGTTTTAGACAAATTACTACACACTCTGACAAAACAACTTAAGGAACTTCATTTTATTCCATTCAATTTATTTCATTGCTAGATATAGTGGAGCTGAGTTCATCACATTGTCAATTTCAGATAGTATTTCAAAGCATATACTTTTAACATACAGTGCCCTCCAGAATTATTGGCACCCTTAGTGAATATGAGTCTTTCACCCAAAATATTCATAAAAATAATTACCTTTTCATTGAAGTAAAATTATTGAAAGAAAAGAAAAATTGACATTAAATGAATATTTTTCTCCGAAACATGCATGCCACAATTATTGGCACCCCTAGAAAATCCTATAATTAAAATCTAACTGAAGTATATTTCCAGTCATGTTTTACATTTCTGCCATCAACTTCTGTGTATTTTCACTTCCGTAAACACCGTGCTACGTCAGACTCCTGTGTTTCTATTGCGCATGCGGGCCACATTGGGGCCTTAAACTGTTCACAGTGCAGTCTGTTATAGGTCACATCTCTAAAATAATGTGAACAGCCACTCGAAAAAAATCGGATCTGGAAAAAAATCGGATTCAGGCCACTTGTCTTACAGTGTGAACATAGTGTCTGATGCTTTTGCCACTGCAAAGTCATGAAAATATACTTACCTGACTGAAAAAAACTGAAAGTACGAATGTTATTATGCATGCGCTGCAAAAGCCGTGTGCTGGTATATGCTGACATGATAAACAAATACATAGCTGGATACAATCACCAAAAATGACACTCTATTGAGTTTGGATGAAGCCAGGAATCAGACTCAAAGTTTCGTGCTGATAAGTGACTTACTTTTGGAGTTATCCTGCTGAAACTGCCAGTTTGGAGGCGGACAGAGAATAAAGAACTTCACTAACCAAGGAAGACCACCCAATCCGTGAGGATCAGTTGGCAAAGTGGCGTAGTGGTTAGCACTTCGGCCTCACAGCAAGAAAGTCCTGGATTTGAGCTGCGGGCCCATGAGGGTGTTTCTGTGTGAAATGTACATTTTCTTCCCATGCTTGTGTGGGTTTTCTCTGGATACTTTTGTTTCATCCCACAGTCCAAAGACATGCACATTAGACAAAGTGGATATTCTTAATTGCCATTAGTTGTGAGTGTGCGTGTGAATGGTTATGTGTGTTGTTATCTGGTGAGCTGTTCAGGGCGTTCCCCACCTTTGGCCAGAGTCAGCTGAGATTAAATAGTTCGGCGAATGAATGAATGAATATGCAATATGGCGAGCAATTAGGATGTAAAACAAACAAGCAAACAAACATTCTAAAAGTCATACCTCCAGCCTCCCTGCTGCACTAATAAAGGGTAAAGTGAAAGAAGATGAACCATGAACAAGATCAATCATATCCAATTTTTCCCCACCTTTTTTATAGTCATACTTTAAATGAAGAAACTTCCATATAGTGAGGGCCAAGCAGACGTGGTGAAGGTTAAAACCCCTTGTCAGCTGGAATTTTGAATTTATTTGGTCAGCATCTGGTCTGTCAACTTTCTTGCCCATATAAAAAAGCACTTAAACTCTAGGCGGTCTGTTCCTCACTCTCCCTCATCTTCATTCTCTCTCTTTCTCTTTTTAACTCAAGAGAAGGACAAAAAAAAAGGAAAACTCACCCATGCCTTCTGTAACACAAAACTGACAGCTCATTACTTCAGCTTCGATGGAGTTCAATTCGTTGTGATCTATTAATCTATTCTGCCACGTTTTCTTCTCTGCAGCTGGCCCCCCTCCCTTCTTCATTAGCCGGAACAAAACCGTGTAGTGCAGAATTCATTAAAGACAATCAAACACTGCTCCTCCAGGGCCATTTAATATAGCTTCAATTATTAATATCATCATCATTATTATTAATATGATTTTAATGTGAGGTCTTCTTGTTAGGTGCATCAGCTACTGCTTTAGTTTGCAAATGCCTTTAATCAAGGTGCATCCTCACGAGGTCACAAACATTAGACAGACAAGGAGGAAACAAAACCAAGCAAATACCAGCATTGTTTTATCTGCCTTAATGAGTCGATTGTGAGACCGTGTTCCAGAAATAATATTGGCCAGAATAAATAGTTTCTTTTTGTCCACTATCCCAACAATGTACCCTGTTTATTTATTCTCCTATGTATCTAGTTTTATAGCATCAAATCTCTTCTTTATGCGTCCACTGGTCACTTTCATTGATACATCTGTTCCCATATCAGCCAATCATGTGGCATTCGCTCGCTGTATAGAATGATGCAGATACAAGTCAAAAGCTTTGGATTTAAAAAAAAAAAGAAAAATGATGTTCAGATGAAAAAGGGGAATGGAAAAAATGTATGTGAAAAAGTGAAATCACCAGCTGAATAAAATGACTTTGTGTCCCCAAGTAGTCCTTGTACTACATACAGACTTTACACCATTTCTTGGGACATGTGGAACAAAGAAAATGCAGTGAGAAAAATAATCAGTAAGCCATGCTCTCTACCTCTTTAGCTCTTTCTGAATATCTGATTTGTTTCATGTACCCTAATTTCTATCCGCATGCTTTTTTTTCGTTAGAAATTATGATGCAATACTCAGTTTGGAGGGATTTATATTCCAGTGCTTACTTTTCTGTGATGAATTGATGAGAGCAACATTTTTTAATCAAGGAAAGTGGGGATTGTTATCTCACGGTTCATGAAAAAATATCGAGCGTTCGCCCCATAACTGAGGAGAACTGAAGCACAGAGTCCCAGACCTCTGAGACATTTTTCTATGTCCAATTTGACCTTCTAGTTGTTTTATATGCATTGCGAGTTGGATGTGTAATCAGGAAAAATTATTCTAAAATATTTTCAGACAGGAAAACAATATGGATATGGACGACGATGACGACAACAACAACAACAACAACAACAACAACAACAACAACAACAACAACAACAAAAAGCAACCGTAATCAACCATTTTTTACTTTGCCAGACAGGAACAAAGCTCTGTCATGAGTAAATACCATTATTAGTATTATTATTATTAATATTTGTTTCTCTTTCCATGTGATTCAATAACTTATAAATTATGAATTATTTTTAAAAAAGTAAGTGTTCCAAGCTCCAATTCAATTCAATTCAATTCATTTGACATTGTTGCGAAGCAGCTTTCCATAGTAAAGAATATAAAGTTATGATTTAAAACATTTAATTTACCTGTCTATGTTCCAACCCTCAGCTATAGAGATCCTCCACATTAAAAGAAGTTAGCTGGTGTGGTTTGGGCATCATCTTAGAATGACTCCTGGCCAGCTCCCTTTAGAAGTGTTCCAGGCACATCCAAATGGGAGGAGGTCCCCGGGTAGACCCAGAACTCGGTTGAGGGATTATATATCTTGTCTGGTCTGGGAACACCTTGGGATCCCCCAGGATTTGGATCCCCAGGAAGAAGTGAGTGTCGCTGGGGAAAGGGATACCTGGGTTTCCCTCCTAGATCTGCTACCTCTGTGACCCAATCTTGGATAAGCAAAAGAAAATGGATGGATGGATTTTAAACATTTCTCTATAAATCTTATACATCCATAATGAGCAAGCCTGTGATGACGGTGTCAAGGAAAACTCCCTCAGATGACACGAGGAAGAAACCTTAAAAGAATTTAAAATCGAAACCTATTCTTATTTGCGTAAGAATAGTTAGCAGGAACTTCACTCTAGTTTCATACGAACTTCAGTTGGTTTTCTTAGAACTGCAATGGTAATTGCTGTACGGAATAATTTTAGTAAAAGAGTTTATATCACCAGCAGTGAAAAGTGATCTTCACAGTTTCTGAGTGCATATTTAGGTCAATATGAATCATCATCAGCCGGAGCGAGGGGCTTCTAAGATGAGAACTCCAACCAGCAGTAGCAGAAGGATCATGATCATTGGTTACTCAAAAGTAGCATGTGTACCTTGAGACACACACACACACACACACACACACACACACACACACACACACACACACACACACAGAGCACGAGAGGAAGAGAGAGAGGGTTGTTAAGTATGTAAGTATGTCATGGTGAAGAAGAGAGTTTATCAATGCTACATGTAGAGTGTAAGCAGGGACTCCTGCATGACTATGACAGCATGACTTAAGAGAGAGAACCAGAAAGAGGACAGGCATGAGGGAATCCTGTGACATAAGGCAACCAGCCACTCACCGTCGACAAACCTGAGTGAGCATGCAAGAGTGAGGGAGTGACAGCATCCAAACATCCCAGTTTACCAGAACTCTCCATGCCTGAGAATCCGCAGATCTAATAAAATGCTTTTTTGAAAAAAGTTTTTAGTCTAGTCTTAACCACTGAGACTGTGTCTGAGTCTCGAACATTAACAGGCTGCCTGTTCTATAACTTAGATGCGTTATAAGAGAAAGCTCCGCCTCGTGCTGTAGTCTTCATTATTTGAGGTATTAATAAGTAGCCTGCAAATTTTTGGTAGGCGTAGTGGATCATAAACAACAGGTTGCTTGCTAAAATAATGTTGCACAAGACCATTCAGTGATTTGTAATTTAACGGTAGCATTTTATGTGCATTCAATGCAAAATTTATTTGGGAGCCTGTGCAGTGTGGATAAGATATGAGTGATATGCTCATATCTTCTGGTTCTAAAAAGGAATCTTGTTGCTGCATTCTGGACTAACTGTAGCTTGTTTATGCACCTATTAGAACATCCAGACCATAACACATTACAGTAATCTAATCTAAAGGGCATCCTTGAAGTCTTGGGGAGTTGTTGATTCTGCCAGCACGTATTGTACAATGTGCGTAGCTGGTTCTTCAGAGCCTGGCCACCTTGTTTCAAGACCATAGAAGGAATGCCATCATGTCCTGGTGCTTTATCTCTTCTAGTGTCTTTCAGTGCCTTTTCCAACTTGTCCATGATGATGAGAGAACAGAGCTCTTCGTCAGCTATGCTTAGTTGGTAAAGCAGATTGTGAAAGTGCTCCTTCAGCACTCAGTAATATTGTTCATGTTGATGGGTAACTTGGAGCTATCAGCAGATATCACTGAAGCAATGGCAATTGGTCTTGGTCAAAGAACTGCTGAAAATAGACCTTTGGAGTCGTTCTTGTCTGCCTGGGTTTGTAGTTCTTCAGCTTTGTTGTTCCACCATTTGTCCTTAATGGATCTGAACATTCATTGTACTTTGGCTTTTGGCTGCTTTGCCTCTTTATGTGTTTTATCAGAGGTGTTGTAGATAGGCTTGGTACTTCTCTGCAAGTAGTTATTTTATCATTGTCACTGTGTTCTTGAAATCAATCAGGCACTTCAGGACACCCAGCACATCTTTTGCTGTGGTATGTGTGACTGTTTTCAAGTTGTTCCTTATCTCTTCAATATTGTTTGATTCTATTAAATTGTCATTCTGGAAGGCCAAATCCACTGCTAAGACAAAAGCCTGTTAATACTCACTGCAGGTCAACTTCATCATGTCAATCTTTTTGGGAATTTCACTGGGGGTCTTTCACCTTGGTAGAGAGACCTGAAGTCTCAGACAGGATCTAACCAAGTAGTGATCTGTTGAGCATTCTGCACTGTGCATAGCTTTCATTGACAGTACTTCATTTCGGTCAGTCCTGGGAGTGATAAGGTAGTCAAATAAGTGGAACTGTTTGGACTTTGAATGCATTTAACTAAAGTACTTCTTGTCTGGCTGCTTGAAGAAAGTGTTGGCAATGCACTTGCCAGTCACAGCAGAATATGTAGTGTGTTCTCTTCTAACTCATGCATTGAACTCACCAAGGACCAGTATGTTTGTCAGCCATGGAAACAGCATCCACAAATGTAGTGAGTTCTCGGTAGAAGCTCTGTTTCTCTTTGTTAGTGTAGCTCAAAGTGCTCAAAGGTGCGTATACATTGATCAAGCTCAGAAATCTGCCTTTGGCAAAGGGGGTACTGGGCTGCATCAGGCTCTCAGAGACTCCACGGGGGGACGTTGGAAGCCTGTAGACAAAACTGTTAGAAATAGCAAATGTCACACCTGCCTCCCTCCTTACATTTGCCTTTATTATCCAGAAGGAAGTGTGAGTACTTTTTGTCCTTGCACTTCCTGCCTAGTCTCCTGTAAGGCTGAAAGATCAATGGAATACCTAGCTAATTCCTTAGCTACCAGGGCTGATCTCTTCTCTGCTCTTGTGTCACCATTGATAATTCTCACATTCCATGAGGCTACAGTGAACCAAAACCTCTTCTTTTTTGACGTTGCACCACAGCAGTGAAGGCCAGTTGATTGGGGCATACCAACCAGGTTAAGTTAATTTGGCTTTGTTTACCCCATCTTTTCTAGGGAATTTCTGAAAAAGGGCTGCCCGGACACTTACACAGCTGACTCAGCCTACTGTTGTCCCATCAACAAAGCTGCAACCATCTAGTGCACACTGCCTGTATGTAGAGTTGATGCTAGCAGCTCCCAGCTCCTCAAGCCAGCTACCAGCACATTTACTCCATCATCACAGGACTTCCATACATCAGCTCCTTCCCACTTCACTCCACCTTCTTCACACCAACACATCTTGCACAGTAGTAGAAGGAAGATAGCATCATGCCCTCATTGTACATCCTTTCTGGACTTCAACAAAAAAGAACTAAATGTGCACCTAGTTGCAACAGAGCTAGAAGTTGCCCCACAGTGGTAGCTAACTGACCTAGTGTTCCACGCTGACTGTTATAGACTGTTGCTTTGGAGTTTTGTCTTTGGCAAAAGCAATAAAATCATTTTTAAACTAGAAAAGCACTCGAAGAGCGCAGACCTCTGCCAGGGCTGTTCAGTACCCCCATATGGTATTGTAAGAAATGCAGCATTTTTTATAAATGCAACATTTGTTTATTATTTCCTACAATTCAAACGCGCAGCCATTTATATGATTGCATTGTGTATAGGGCCTGCCTTGAATAAGAGGCCTTGAGCTCAGATAAGGAAGTATTAATGATTGGATTATTTTTGTGATAATAGGCCAAAAAGTTGTACAGAAAGGTAAAGGGATGAGATTACACCATCGAACGCAAGCCTGGAAGTTACGCTTCGGTCCGGACACAGTAACTCGGATGACTATGTCATCCGCGCTAAAAACCTTTAAAAATTCCCTGCATCCAGACAGTAATATGGATCACTGCCAAAATTTAATCAATTGTTTCTTGTATCACTTTTGACTCATCCTAAAAATTTCATTAAAATCCGTTCATACATTTATGAGTAATGTTGCTAACAGACAGACAAACAAACAAACAAACAAACCAATGCCAGCAAAAACATAACCTCCGTGGCAGAGTTAAGAAAATCCATTATCTGAACCGCTTATCAGTCATGGACACTGGGGAAGCTGGAGCCAATCACAGCTTACTTCTGTGAGGTCTTCAACAGGTCAGGGCTCTATTAAAGAGCTAACACAAACAGAAACAGCCAAACACACCTACACACAGACTTATAAACAATTTAGAGCAGCCAATTCACAAAATGTGCAGTGTGGGAGGAAACTGGAGCACCTGTAGAAAACCCAAGTAAACAATCATGGGAAAAACATGCAAGCAATATTTGAACAATATTCTGATATTTTGCAAGTGTAATAATCTGGATAATGTACAGTGCACTGCTTATTATCACAAAATAAATCCCTTCAGGGTGAGACAATACGTCTATGATGCAAGCTGGCTTCCGATCTCCCTGTCAGGGTTTATTATGTGATAATAACAGGATTGCTGTACATTTTCTCTTGCATAAAGTATGTAAACAATTGTTTTACCTCATAATATCAAACGGAAAATTCACTACAAAATAGTAGCATCAGCTATTCCCAATGTGGTAGTCTTCTTGAGAAGTGGCAGCACTGACAAGGGCAGGAGGAGGATTAACAAACTGGTCAGGAGGGGCAGTTCCATCCTGGATAGTCCGCTGAACTCCATAGAGGTGGTGGGAAAAGAAGGATGTTAGCCAAGCTGACATTAATCATTGACAACACCTCTCACCCACTGCCCCAGACATTGAGGGCCCTGCGCAGCTCCTTCAGCAGCTAACTATAACACCCAGTGTGTAAAAAGGAGTGCTACCGCAGATCCTTTATCTGTTAGCATTCCATGTACATAAAAAATGCACATGCATATATGCAGACTACATACATTTCCTTATATATTGTATATCTGTTTCATAGTTTGTTTCAAATGTATATATCCATTCCATATATTTTATATATTTATATTCACATCTGCACTTTCATACTATCCCACATGGCATTTCTTCAGTTGGATCCATCTTGTGCCTTTTTTACTGCCTGCATCATGTGGAATATTTCTATTCATATTAATAGATCTGCTCACCATGTGTGCACTACAGCTACAGGACCATTTATCCATCCCGTCTGTATATTTGGAAGGTGTATTTAGTGCATATAGCCATGTTTGTTTTATTTATTTATTTGTAAAATATATATTTTTTCTTATGTATTTTATTATTTATATTGATGTTTATATAGATTTTCAGTTGACACTTGGCCATTGACCTCTGTGGGATTACTAAAGCTTATCTTGTCTTTCTAAGTCCCAAGGCAACAATTGCTGGCTGACCAAATCTTTTCAAACTTGTACCTGTACTTTGTACTTGGCCAGACCGAATCTACCAAAACATTTTTGGTAGGTCTGCCTGCTTGCACATTTTAATAGTGCCCAGCAGCTGTCCGAGCTAGCTGTAATAATATCAGCCATTTGACCAAACAGATTACAAGGTTTTGTTCCTCATGTTGACTGAGGGAGCTTTTCCTTGCCATGGGCTTGCTCACTGGGAATGTATAAGGTTTATAGGGAATTTTTTATTTTTATTTTTTATAATTTTTTTTTTTTTACCATGTAAAGCTGCTTTGCGAAAATTTCAATTGTAAAAAGCGTTATACACATTAAACTGAATTGAATTCAATTCAATTCCATTTCAGCACTGCAATGCCCATGAGAGGGGGTCCAGCCCAACTGCTATGCAGACTGTTGCACATGCATTAACAAAGGTAACACTCTTGGAGGCAAGTGCTAACCGTCCCTTCGCATACACAAACCCCCGGACACCCATGATTGACTAGATGTTGCATATGAGTGATAGGAAAGAGAGTGTATTCCATCTCTTTTTTTTTTACACAGCTCTGTGGCCAGGAGCCGCTCATGGGGTCCAGGCCACAGATGACTGAGTGTATCACCCAGGGCACAAACCCATAATCTCCTAAGGATAGAGAGAGCGTTTTTCTGTTGTGCCACACAGGAGCCCATACACAGGGCCTCTTAGTGTCCTTACTGGTTTGCCAGTGTATAATTCACGAGAATTTGGATTTATTTCATTTATAAACCCTGATGTCACTTGTTCTGGCATGCTATTTACTCATTGTTGTCTACAGAAACAACAAAATGAAGTCTCCTGAAATGACAGGAACTGGAGACATACAAGCAAAACATATGATGATGGACATAGTTACCTCCATAGCTTGCTCATTTGCTTAGGATGAGTACAAAAAAAAAGAAAACAAATAAAGTTTTAACACTACAAAAAAGTTCCTTTATATGAAGAAGCAAACTGGTAACGATGACAGCTCTAATAACACGTCCGAGAAACTGTCACTCAGACTGACGTGTCATGTGAAAAGCCATTTTGCTGTGTAAATCAACTCAAAGGAGTGAACTGCGGAGTGGCACCCGGGATGGGTGGCACTGAGACGCATACAGACAGGTCATTAAAATGATAGACGGATTGAGTCCGAATCAGACTAATATGTGACAAGGGTTTGTGTTCAGGAAATTCAGCACAAAGTACCACTGAAGTAAAACTTTTTGACCCAATTTTTTAATCCAGCAGCTCTCTAGGAATATCTCACACCAAAATTATATTTCTGCCAGTTATGGATGCAAGGTAAGTCATTTAAAGTGTAAGTGTTTTTTCATTAAACACACACACACACACACACACACACACACACACACACACACACACACACACACAACAAAAAAAAAAAAAACAGTATTTAAAACCATTCCTTGGAAGAAATAATAACACTGAGGCCATTCCTTTAATGTGTAACAAGATTTGAGACACTTCTACACGGCTCTTGGATCCTCTTCCATGCAGTTTTTCAACACTTTACTCTATTTTTAATGTTCTTTTTGTAAATGCTGAAAAATAACATTATCACAGCAAGTAAAATATCTAAAATAAACCAAATACAAGACCAGTAATTTAAAGCTTAAAGTAAATGTATTCTTTTAGCAGATATTTTTATTTTAAAATTATCTGTCAATGAAACATGACTACTTCAAGCTTTTTCAATAAATTAATAGAACACTGAGAAGCTGTTTTTATAATCTTTCATTTGTTGTTTGTAATTGACAATTAACAATGATGTGCTAAAGGTGAGGGGAATGTTACTGAATAGTCCCTGAGACGGAACATCACTGCTACATTCACTGAGTCTACGGTGAATAATAGTTTTAGCATATATTACATGGAAACATAAAAAAATCAAGATTTTTATAGTTTATTATAATATGTTAAATTATATGTTTTGAGTTTTGTTTTTTTTTTAACCTTTAAAAATATATTTTAACCATGACTAATGCAGGTCAGGGGAACTCCAGAAGCATAAGTGCTGTGTAGCAAATGGCGTCATTTTAAAGTTGTTCAGAGTTTTTGTCTAGATGACACATAAATGTATGAACACTGTGTGTGGTTTTGAACTAATTCAAAGTTTAAGTATATACTACATGGAAACATAAATAAACTATGCTTTGTAACAATGTTTTATACCTTTTATACATTTTAGCATTTATGCAGAAACATATGAAAAAAAAATAAATATATATATATATATATATATATATATATTGTTTAATTTTCTATTTTAACCCTTAAACAGGCAATGTGCACCAGATAATATAGAATTTTTCCTCTATTTATTACTTTAATAAGGCAACATATCCTGGGAGATATAACTCATAAAATGCAAAATATACAAAATATTTTTAAAATACTAATGAGAATGTTTTACTTGGATCTCAAATAGTAGAATTATAACATTCAATTATTTTTTAATTTTCTACTTGTGCCTGTTTAAGGGATAAAGAATGACAATGCTCCAAGTGACTGTGACAAACACCAAAATCCCAGAATTAGACGTTAGATTCTTCCCTTTGCACTGGTTAAGTAGCCAAATTTTTTAAACTAGCAGTTATCAAACCTCTGATTAAAAAAACAATTAAAAAAAATGACCCTTTACCCATGTCAGCTGTCCAAAGAGAATCCAATATCAAACTTCCCTTTTATTACCAAGATCTTGGAAAAAGCTGTAGCACAGCAGTTATGTTCATATATATGTAAAAATGACATTCATAAAATGAATCAGTCAGGATTTAGGCCTCATCTTAGCACAGCAACAGCACTCATTAAGGTTTTTCATGAAAGACTGCTGGCCTGTGACCAAGGCTGTGTCTCCTTGTTTGTGTTACTTGACCTTAACACAGCTTTTGATACTGTTGATCATACTATTCTCAGTGTAAGATTAAAAAAAGTGTTGTTGGAGTTACAAAAGAGAAAATTAGAAATGGAATGACCCTCTCCTGGTTTAAATCCTATTTTACTGACCGTTATCAGTTTGTACATGTAAATGGTGATTTCTCTGTAGGTTCCAATGATAATTTTTGTGTTCCACAAGGTGCTGTTTTAGGCCCGCTGCTTTTTTCTCTATACATGCTTCCATTGGGTTGTATTATTCCTGAATATGGTATTAGGTTCCACTGTTACACTGATGAAACACAGTTATATATTTCAGCTTAATAAAATTGAGAAATGTGTAAAGGACATTAGACACTGGATGCTTACTAAATTCCTCTTATAAAGTTTGATTAAGAAGGAAGTACTTCTGCTGAGAACTCAGGCAGCTAGAAATAAGGTTTCTGATTATATAGTAACTTTGGATGGTGTTTCAGTTTCATCATGTGCAGCAGTAAAGGACCTTGGTGTGATTATTGACCCTGGTCTTTCACTTGAAGCTCTTGTCAGTAATATTACACAGATAGCCTTCTTTCATCTGAACATTCATTTCATTCATTCATTCATTTTCTTCCGCTTCTTCCGGGGTCGGGTCGCGTGGGCAGCAGCCTAAGCAGTGAGGTCCAGACGTCCCTCTCCCCAGACGTCATCTGAACATTATTGCTAAAATAAGAAATGCAATGTCACTGCATTATACAGATAAGTTTGTTCATGCTTTTTTCACCTGAATATTAGATTATTAAAATGTGTTACTGTCTGGATGTTCTAATAGGTGCATAAACAAGCTCCAGTTAGTTGGGAATGCAGCGGCAAGAGTCCTTACTAGAACCAGAAGATATGAGCACGTCACCCATAGGATAAGTTATATAGTCTAGCATTTTGTTTATGAAGGTACACATGATACTTCTGAGATACCAGTGATCCTGATCCTTTTGCTTTCCAAACCTTGTGATCCATCCTGATGTACTACTGCTGGATGGAGTTCTCATCTTAAAAGCCCCTCGCTCCTGCTGATGATGTTCCATATGGACCTAAATATACACTCAGAAACTGTAAAGATTACTTTCTACTGCTGCTGATATGAACTCTTTTATTAAAATGATTTTGGACTACAATTACCATTACAGTTATAAAATATACCAACTAGACTTCATATTATACTATAGTGAATTTCCTGCTATATGGGTTGTACTTTTATCTGGTGTCACCCAAATGAGTTTTCCTTTTGAGTCTGGTTCTTCTTATGATTTCTTAATTGTGTCATCTGGGGGAGTTTTTTCAACACCATCACCACAGGCTTGCCCATTAGGGATGTATAGGATTCATTAAGAAATGTTTAAAATCATGGGCAGTGGTAGCTTGGTGGTAGGGTGCTGGCTTACTGATACAAAGGTCGGGGGTTCAAACCCCGTTGTCACTGCTGTCCCCAGTTGCAGCTAACTGGGTTATCAAAGGCCGGACATGTTGCTCACTGTCTATGGTGAGAGGCATGTAAAAGAACCATACAGCTGAATGTTGATAAATAATCACTGACAACTACCAAGCCTGAGGTACAATTGTTTTAGTACTACATGGAAACATTAGCATAAAAATGAATAAATAAACCTTTTATATTTTGAAACACTAAAGGACCTAGACATCATAATGGCTCATTGTTTTTCTATACATTTAAATATTTGGGAAATACACAATTGATTAACCCTGCATGGGGCATCAAACCTGGTCAGGTTGAGTTGTAATGTTACAGAGTTGATTTTTAATCAAGTTAATGAATAAAAATCACTGTATTACTGGGCTGTAGACTGCAGTGGTAGCCAATCATCCAAAATAATATTACAGAAAAAATATGATGTATTATATTGCTAGCTAAAATATGCTAAATAAATAAATAAATGAATAAATAAAAATAGCCAATCTACACACAAAATAGAAGTATATTGCCGATATAATGGCCACAGAAACATAATACATTTTCATATTTTTATACTACAATAATTTCTTTACTTTTCACTTCAGAATTTTTCTGATTGCTGCTCTGTCCTTGTTAGTCATAGAAGAACATTTCAGAAAATAAATTGTATCACATTGGTTTCGTTTTCTTTCAGAAAATCCTTCACACCCCTTCACAAGTCCCATTATCAACCCAATTTTGACCATATAGCACCAACGGAGTGTTTGAGTTATCAAAATAACCCAGCATTGTTTTATGACCCAGAGTGTATGATGGCAAGACATGTTGTGAATTGCATATTTCTGAAGCTTCTGTTGAGTGTCAGTCATTTGGCTTCACATTCCACTGTCTCAACTCCAGTCAATGCAGGGACATTCATTTCTGAGCATAAAAATAACAATGCCTAAAAAATAAGCAATAAAATGTTATACCATAAAGTTAAAACTGCATGGAGCTACAGCTGTAAGTTTTATGTCATTTTAAAGGGATACTTCACCTGTAGAAACTAGCAGTAAATTTTGAGTTTTCCCACAACAGCTTATGATAAATAATGGGTTTAATAATGTATGCAATAAAAGGTTAGAGGACAGGTTACAGACAGTGCACTTGGCAGGTTACTGTAATAAAATAATAACTGGATCCTAAACCTGATCCTTTTTAAAAAATATATATATTTTTTTTGAGGTGGGGGGTATCTTTACAACCTTGCTTTGTAATGTAGGTACTAATAAAAACATAAATGTCCTCTATAACTATATTTTTGCATCACTAACCTGTAGCTGGTCAAATTCATATCGAGCTGTTAATACAGAAAGCAATGACTTCATAAAATCTGACTTGCATATACGCTATAAAACCATGCATAAAAGTTTTGGAAAGGAACACGTACAATCCTACCTGCAGCTTGGCAGCTTAAATGTCATATTCATTTTATCATTTTTTTGCAGTGTCTGATGCCTTGAGGCGAGTTCAGAGTTCGGTCAGTGAGACTGCATGCGTACTTGTGTGTTAGCATTAAAAAAATAAATAAATAAATAAAAAATAAAAAAAACTTCACTAAATGCAATTTCTAGGAAGAGTGGAAGTTTAACCTCGTGTTGGGCTACAGGCACAAGCCCACATAATAGTTAAATAAAGCTGGTGGAAAATAAGCAGAGTTCCCATAGTTACACCATGGCTGTACTTAAGGCAGCTGACAATATGTTAAGTTAGCATGTAATAGCATAACTGCAGGCTACAGACGGCTCACTCGGCAGGTGCAGTGCATAATAGTCATGAGGAAATGGTGAGTCCATAGAGAGAGAGGAAATAATGAGGGGATCGACGAGGAGAGAAAGCATGCTCCTCAAATGGCCTGAAGGGGAAAAGGATCTTTGCAGGTACTGTCCTGCTTTTTCCTTTCCACCACAGTGTTTCTATTTTATTCTCAGAAGAATATCTAGGGACATTTTAATGCAGGAGTCTCATGTTTGATTTAAAAAAAAAAAAAGTTAAACGAGGCTTTCACAAATACACTTTTGCTGTTTAATTACTCTTACTTAGTCCCACTTACTTTTTTATTTATTGTATTTTAAATATTCAAGTTTTTCTTCGGTTATTGATCTCCCAACTGTTCCATATCAACATTCATGAAGTGCAAATTCATGCCATCATTATACCAAGATAACGGCTGCCCTTTTAAGAATTCACCAAAGGACCCATTACAGCTGGACTGAGCAAAAGTAAAGAAAGAAAGAAAGAAAGAAAGAAAGAAAGAAAGAAAGAAAGAAAAAAGTCCATCCAGTATCATACTTTACGAAATGTTAAGTGAAGTAATGAATTCTTCTGAAGTGGCATCACTCTGTTTTTATAATCATTAATAGACTCCAGCCAAAAAACCCATAACAATTCATTGGATTGTTCAATGTGGCCATGCATTAAGCAAAGGGATTAATTGAAAATGGCTGCTCAGGGAGGGAAAGGCAGTGTATTTAAAAAAAAAAAAAATTATAAATTAAAAAAAAAAAGGCGGAATCAGAAGTACTTTTTTTTTTCTAAGTGCCTTTTCTGGCTTGTAATATTGCTGGATAAATTCACTGAGAGTTGGAGAGCAGTGTGTCTTTTAAACAAATACATTACTCCATTACAGGAAGGAGAACAAGGCATCATGTTCTCTCAGTACAATACAGGCTGTTCCATACACACTGAGAGATTTTCTTCAACTTTCTAAACCTAAAAAGAATGTTAAAAGAAAAAAAAACAACAACAAGGGTTTGGAGTAGTCATCATGTTCTCTCTGTGAAATCCATTTACGTATATATCATTCATTCATTCAGTCAATTGCCAAATCGCTTAATCCTAGGGTCGCAGGGAGGCTGGAACCTAATACAGCTGACTCTGGGCAAAGGCAGAGTACACCCTGAACAGCTTGTCAGTCCATTGCAGGGCCAATGCACACACATAATCACACACTAACACTTAGGGGCAATTTGGAACAGCCAGTTAGTCTAATATGCACATCTTTGGACTGTGGGAGGAAACCAGAATTCCCGAGGGATACCCACACAAGCATGGAGAGAACATGCTAACTAAATTGTAATTAAAATGAGCCTCACAGCAAGAAGGTCCTGGGTTCGAGTCCCGGGCTCAGCGAGGGTGTTTTTATAAGGAGTTTGCGTGTTTTCCCCATGTTTAAATGGGTTTCCTCTGGGTACTCCTGTTTCCTTCCACAGTCCAAAGATGTGCACATTGGATTGGTTGTATCAAATTGCCCCGAGGTGTGAGTGTGTTTTAGCAAATGAATGACTGAATGGATGAATGTTTCTGAATAGCCATACTTTCGCCAAATGTCAATGTTGATTTCATTAATATTCATATTCACAAACAAAATAACATCTGAAAAAAAAAATGTAAACATTATTTTTAAATTAACATGTTGAAAAAAAAAAACCTGTTGCCTGGCAGAAGTGCATAATTGGCTGAACAATGTTTTTAATAATACAATGATCAGGTCAACACAACGCTTCATCACAGGCATGACAAGCATATTGTTCTTCCCCTTCAGTGCCCAATTCAGGCACAGAATACATACTTAACCCTTTGCTCCACAGGCGTTAATGAGGCTAATTTTTTTTACCCCACACAGTGCACTGGGAATTCACAAAAGATCTCATAGCTTGATTTTATTTTAACCCTATGCACTCAGGATCTTTCTTTAAATCAGTTCATTTCAATTCAATTCAGTAATATTTGTACAGCGCTTTTTACAATTAACATGATCGCAATGCAGCTTTACATTGTAACTAAAAACAAAAACAAACAAACAAACAAAGAATTTAGGCCTTTATCACCAGTGTTTCGTTTTTCTTCTCAATTTCTATCGCTGGTTTTACTGGAACTCTAAGGATGGCTTAAGGAACAGCCTAACAATGAATACCAACAGACCAATAGCCAGCACAGAGGGACCAGTAGTCATGGGCACAGAGCGGTCAAGAGTGGAATGTGTGGCAGGTGTTGGCTCTGGCCTATTATTGACAAAGCCAGGGGCAAAGTCATCCTCAGAGAAGCTATCACAGTTGTATGGCCAGATGCTTATGCAACTGCAGCTGAAAATATAAGTACAT
>JBCNYH010000012.1:55102743-55115342 GCA_039654325.1 Tandanus tandanus
GCGATATATATATATATATATATATATATATATATATATATATATATATATATATATATATATAATTTTTTTGTTTGTTTGTTTTGTTTTTTTTAATAATATTTAAGCAAGCAAAACATTGACTTTCTTTGATACATTGCCTACAGATAAAGGTGATATATTCCAACAAATTGCACATAAAATCGACATCATGTGGTCATTTTTCTTTATTTTAATAATAAAAAAATGCATTCACATGAAAAATGTAATTTCAACTTTGCATTTATCAATGCAAAGTCCATAAAATTAGAATCATATATGCTACATTAGATGCCACTGATAAGTCTTTTTATACTGTCTTTAATTTTAATTGTCCTGCTATATCTGCTATCTGTATTGTGTTCTCTGCAGAAAACGGCCTTAAGAAAAAAAAAAAAAGATTGCGAAAAAGATACCTATGAATCTGGCATTAAGAATGATTCAGTGCAGACACAAGACGTGGAAATTATGCATGGTAATCTAGCAAAAGGAGGGCCTTGGACTCCTGTGACAGTCCGTATGGTGAACAAAATGGTCCAGAAACAGTAAAAAGACCCACAGAAAGAAATTGAATAAAATTCCCCTGTGCATTGACCGCAACAGCAACATTCACAAGGCCACCTCTCTTGCCACATGTCATGGCCCCAATCTGCCTCAAGCCTTTGGGAGCAACAACCTTTTCTGGAGCTTGCATGGGCATAACCCCAGTTTCACCATCTTTCGCCTCAAAATGACACTTATCATATGTACTGCTAATGGTATTAAAAAGTGGTCACACGATGCTTGTTGATGCTTGAGACCGTGGACAGACTGGGGGCTTGTGGCTTCCTGATGGACACTTTGGAATTATGTTTCAGAAAAGACATCATATGATCCATCGGACTTCTTTTGGACCTAAAGCAGATGAACATATCATCAACATACACTTGAACTATTATATATGTGTTTATTTATTTATGATTAATATGAACCGAATAAATATGACATATTTATAATTTAAACCTACAAGCACAGGGACAACATGCAAATTTACACAGAATCACCTTCCCCAAGCCTGGGACTCGAACTGAGGACGTTCTTTCTGTGAGCCAGACGTGCAAACCACTATGCTAGCATGCCGCCCTGGTGTGAAACTATCATATATAAATAGAGACTGGGTTACATTCTGTTAATGATGCACCCATTTGTGGAGTTGAAACACATGTATCAAGTAACTGAAATAAATGTAATATAACAAAAAAAATAAAATAATAATAATAATAAATGGAAACAAAATTCCTTCGGTGTAGATGAAACCAGTCTCTTCTCTGTACTGAAGACCTTCCTGTGTCTTGAGTGACCCACAGTGTGAGGATTTTGGGTGTTAGCCTTCTGTATCTTTCTCTTTTGAGTTAAACATTGATGGATAGTCACTTTAGATCCCGTATGACCTGCTCCCTAACATTAAAAAAAAAAAATTCCATAAAATTGGTATGTTTTTTTATTTTTTATGGAAGAAAAAAATAACTTTTTGTTATTGTTACTTAATTAATTATTATTATTATTATTATTATTATTATTATTATTTATTTATTTATTTTTAATGAAAAGGGCTTGGTTTGTAACACTGTGTAACAACTAAACCTACTGTATAAAGCTTGTATTTAAACAACTTGAAGGATAGCTCAAGTGGTTCTCTAAGACTTGAGTGCCTTAACACATACAAAATAATTATATTCTTAAATAATTATAATAAAACAGTGTTTCCCTATAAGGCCAAATCGAAAGACGTACGCCTTTACCACATATGGGCGAGGGCCTGACCTTGGTTGGGTGGGTGGAGTTACATGTAGCATCACACATGTGCAATGCACAATTTCTGTGAGATCTGGGGAAGTCCTGTAGGTACTTCCCTTTGGCAAGTGCGCGGTAAAAAGTGTAGCTTGCAATTCATATCAGTTTGCATTTTGGATTTTATGAACACAGATACATTTGTGATAAAAAAAAAAATGCGCTCTACATAAAACACTTTTTTATGGGAGGGTGTGGCTCGGAGAAGGCACATGCTACATGACCTTGTTTAACAACAACAACAAAACAAAAAAATGTCTGTGTTAAATTTCATGTTCCATTGTTTCCTGCACTCCTACTACACTAATAATACTTAGATATGAGGATATACCTTTTAAAACGTTGACAGGTTCTAAAGTCTACAGGTTAGTCTTAACAGATGTAATAATTTGCTAATTTACAGATCTTTTGCTATTTTTTTATGATCTAAGTTGGTAGCGGAATTAAACCGATACACAACCACAAATTATATCATCTGTTCCAACAACATGACTTTCTTCAGCAGCTCATCCCACACTACAGCAGTTCAGAGGAAAGATGTAACCGAAGCACTTTAATAAATGCTGCTCTGAGAAATGTGTGCGGAGAATAGCAAACATGAAGAAGCCATATCTGCTTATGACCCTTTCTCATCTGTTCCCTTGAGTGCCATTATCATACTGTTTGTGATGGACAAGACGTGTACTGCCCAGGGGTGATGATGGTACATCACACAGACAGAGCTGCTCGAGGATGACAGCTGATGACATTTCCTTGCACAATTAAAATGCCAAGAAGACTAGTGACAGAGCTAAAAATAATAATGATAAAAAAGAAAGTGATGAGGACAGAGGAGAAATAAGCACACCAGGAACTTCATTAATCCCAATCATATAATTATTGTGCATTTTTCCTTTATCAAGAATGCATAGTGTGAAAAATAAAAAAAAATTAAGTGGCATGGGCTCCACAGTGGTGTAGTTTGCATATCCACCTTACAGCAAGACAGTCCTGGGTTCATATCCTGGGCTCGGGTGTTTCTGTGTGGAGTTTGCATGTTCTCGCCGTGCTTGAGTTGGTTTCTTCTAGGTACTCCGTTTTTTTTTTTCTTTCTTTTTTACAATATTTCAGGAGCCTGATCTAGCCACCTACATGTAGAGATGAAAGGCGTCTCGTGTACAGTACAGAAAGTCAAATAATTCAATAATTAAATAATGAGACCCTATGGGAAAAATTTTTATCACAAAATAGTCTTGAATTTACATTGTCATTTAAACAATATCATTACCACAAAAATATACACATGTCAATAATTCTATAAAGAGTTTAAGAGAAATCTGTTGGTAGCAATCTTAAACTTACTTGTGTCTGCAATGTTGATAAATACAGAGGCTGGAAGCAAGTTCCACAACCTACTCGTCCTTGTATGAAGATTTATGGAGCTGTGTGTTAGACTTTGGCACACAGACAGGGTATGGGTGACCACTCGTAGTTGATCGGGTTACTCGTGTTCCGGATGCAGGTAATATCACTGTGAGCTCCTTGGAAGGTTGCACAAAGATATGCCGGTAAAAGGTAGTGAAACTGGCTACTTTCCTCCGGACATGCACATTAGGCTTATTGGCTATTCCAAATTGCCCCTAGGTGTGGACATGAGTGTAAATTGTTGTATGTGTGTTGCCCTGCAATGGCCTGACAAGCTGTTAACGGTGTACCCTGCCTTCGCCAAGTGGCGGCTTCCCAGTAACCCTAGTTGGATTAAGTAGCTTGGCAAATGAATAAGTGAAAATTAAGTGGCATCAACCCATTAAATGATCATTTCAAAGTAAATATCCATCGAAAGGCTTATATTAGTCATCATCATTCACTGATTTAACTCACCCGATTCAACTCAGCAGATAATTATGAAGTTCTTTCTAAGATGAATCAGGTGTATAGCAGGTCAGAATCCCTTAATGAAGCAATTAAGCAAGATCACACAAATAAGAGTGCGAAAATGTGCCTTTTATGTATTGAGCCTTTATACTTTAAATCAAACATTACATTCTAGGCAGCAACGTAGCATAATTATATTATAGCACTTCTACCTCGCAGCAAGAAGATCCTAGGTTCAAGCCCTACTCCCATTGACGGCAGCGTGCATGGAACCAGCCTCCCCGTGTCCTTAGTAGGAATAAGCAGTCCAACAAATGAATAAATGCTATTCATTCATTGTATTCAGTATTATAAAGTAAAATATAAGGTTAACATATATTTGTATATGTAAATGGTTTTCTTGCTAAACAACTTCTCAGCCACTTCAATATGCTTTCATAAGTCAATTCAAATCAGTATACAATTTGTTCAGAGTTTGTGTATATTAGCACTGATGAGGATTAATATAAAGGTAAAAAAAATTCTAGAATTTGAGAATGAATATATTAAATATGAAAGATTTGCAGCGGGTTATGTGAAAAAGGGCCACAGATAGCAGACATGGCTTTCTTTTAATGTAACTTTTTCCCCCATTTATTTTAATTACTTAATCAGAATTATCCAAACTGATTAATCCTACTAGGGTCCTACTAAAAACTATTTCAGCCTACTCTGGGCAAAAGTGGGGTACACCCTAAACAGCTCTCTAATCCACTGCAGGGCCAACACACCAACAACCATTTACATTCACAAATAGGGGCAATTCGGAACAGCCAGTTAGCCTAATATGGATGTCTATGGACTATGTGAGGAAACCCACTCAAGCATAGGGAGAACACGTAAACTACACACAGAAACATGATTGCTGGGCATGGGGCTCTCACCCAGGATCTTCTTGCTTTGAGCTGGACATGCTAATCACTACACCACCATGCCGCCCCTTTTTACATTCAATAATGTACAAAAATAAGTACGTCCCACAAAAAGCTAGTTTAAAAGGTGTTCTGTATTTTCCACTGAAAAATATTACATCTGTTGATATTTTGAATAAATTATTGATAAAGGTAATTTTGCTTGGAATTATGTTTAAGCATATTACTATTATCTGTAGGTTCTAGATTAAAAGAGTAAAACGTTAGCTTGTTCAAATATGATGAAAAAATATTCCGTGGTATGCATTTTATTTTTCCATATGACTGAAGGTGTATATGTATATACATTTATGTAATCCCAGAATGTAAAACTTCTTCCGTACTAGCATATGCTAATGTGTGTAACTCGTATATATGAATATATTTTAGTGGTGATGGTTGATAATGGCCCCTTCTTGAATCGCCACCTTATTGTGGTGGAGGGGTTTGCGTGTCCTAATGATCCTGGGAGCTATGTCGTTGGGGGCATTATGCCCCTGGTAGGGTCACCCAAGGCAAACAGGTCCTGGGTGAAGGTCCAGAGAAAGCGTAGTTCAGAAGACCCCTATGAGCAGTATCATTTCAAGGACGCAGTTTCCCTTGCCCAGACGTGGGTTACCAGGGTCCCCCCTGGAGCCAGGCCTGGTGGAGGGGCTCAAAAGTGAGCGCCTAGTGGTCGGGCTTCTGCCCGTGGAGCCCGGCCGGGCCCAGCCCAAAAAGAAGACTCCCATGGACCCACCACTTGTGGGAGAGGCTATAGGGGGCAGGTTAGGTGTGAACCTGATGGTAGCCGAAGGCATGGGTTCTGTTGGATCAACCCTCGGCTACTGACTCTGGCTCTTGGGACATGGGATGTTACCTCTCTGGCAGGGAAGGAGCCTGAGTAGGTGTGCGAGTTTGAGAGATAACAACTAGGTACAGTTGGGTTCTCCTCGACACAGCTTGGGCTCTGGAACCACTCCTCTTGAGAGGGACTTCACCTTATTCCATTCTGGAGTTGTCCATGGGGAGAGGCGGTGAGCTGGTGTTGGAATCCTTGTTGCCCCTTGTCTCGGTGCCCACTTGTTGGGGTTCTCCCCACTTGACGAAAGGGTAGCTCTGCCTTCGGGTCTTGACTATTGTTCGTGCTTATGCACCAAATCACAGTCCAGAGTACCCACCCTATTTGAAGTCCTTATGTGATGTGCTGGAGAGCATTAAGCCAAGTGGGGGTTCAGGGGAGGGTCTGCCAATCACCAGGATGGGGAACGCCGAGGTAGTCAAAAAGCTCCTTAGGGCTCTGGATGTTGTAGGACTGTCTTGGTTGACACATCTCTGCAACATCATGTGGTCATAGGGGGCCGTACCTCTGGATTGGCAAACCGGGATGATGGTTCCCCTTTTTAAAAAGAGTGAAAGCTGAGAGTGAAGTGGCCAGAATAAGAATCAGCACCCCCAAGTCCAAGGCCATGAGTCTCATCCCTCAGAGATAGGATGAGAAGCTCGGCCATCCGGGAGGAGCTTGGAGTAGAACCGCTGCTCCTCCATGTTGAGAGAAGCCAGTTGAGGTAGCTCGGGCATCTGGGTAAAATGCCTCCTGAACGCCTCCCTGGTGTGGTGTTTCAGGCATGTCCAACTGGGAAGAAGCCCCGAGGTCGACCCAGAACATGCTGGAAGGACAATGTCTCTCGGCTGGTCTGAGAACACCTTGATGTCCCCCCGGGAGAGCTGAAGGAAGTGGCTGGGGAGAGAGATGTCTGGACCTCACTACTTAGGCTACTGCCACCGCTACCCAACCCCGGACTTAGCGGAAGAAGATTATGATGATGATGATGATGATGGTTGATAATGTATCACTTCTATCTTTTATAATTGATATGAGCTAAAACATAAAAAAAGAAAAAAAAAAAGAAAGGTCTGAAAACACTCATGGAAAAAAGCTACTACAGTTACGAAAATAAAACTGCTTCAAAAACAAAAAAGCTGCTTCAGAAAGAAATGTCTTCTCAAGATGATAGAAATGCATCTGAGCTCCGGATCATTATTTGCATGGTAAACAGATCCTCATCAAGAGACACTTCACAATAATACATATAATAAGATTCATATCAGATAAGATAATTCCGTAGGTTAAGGAAATTATAAATTAAACCAATTAGCTTTTTGATCAGGAAGGTAGAATTAAATTAAAATAATTAATTTACCAGGTTTAAGGTGCAGGAGCATGGCACTGCATAGTAACTAATTCTGCCTGACAAAAGAGCTGCTAATCATGTGGCTGTAAACAACCAACAACAACAACCTGACAAAAGTTTAGGGGTCAGGTGGAAAAGGGCAGAACGTTATGCTAATTATGATATTTTGCGTATTGCAAAGCATAAAGGCAGACACATTACTGTCAATTTAACTGCTGACACAGGAAAGAAGGGATGAAAACTACAGGTCAGTGTTCTGAAAACTGTAAAGGTATGTAGTAAAAGGGTTAAGGTATTTTTTATTTTTTTGTGAGCAAAATGTTTCTTTCACTCAATTGACAAAACAAACAAACTAAGGACCTGAAAAGGCCGGTACATAGTAAAAACAAACAAACATACAAACAAACAAACAAAAATAAAATAAAATAAATTAAAAAAAAAAATTTCTATTTATTTATTTATTTATTTATTTTTAAAAAGTTTGTAGAAAAGAATGGGCCAACATTACTTTACAGCAATGCCAAAGACCTGTTGGGGGAAGATTTTGTTTGCAGGTGACACCCAAGTATTGCATTTTCCAACACTTTTTTAAAGTATGTGACAGAACTTATGTTTTTAGTGTTGCTAAGTTCTGGCTACCACTGAATTACAAAATGATGTGAAATCTGAGTATTTTGTTCACTCATGGTTTTTTTCTTTATTTTCCCTTTTTTTTCGTATTACATTAAATTTCCCTGAAGATCAGAAACAATTAAATGGTCTGTATAAAAAGAACTAAAGGAAATCAGCAATGGGTAAATACTTTACATTGTAGAGATCTATGAATACTTGCACATATGTTCAGAGTCTTCATAAAAAAATTAAACCCTCAGAGGGGCATTCTGTTATAGGAAAACAAACACACAGGGTGACGTTATGCAGGCAGTTACTTTGACAACTTACTTCTCTCACCCTGAAATGGATTATTTTTCCTTACATTTTAGATTTCTCTTAAACCACAGCAATCTGCCAGTAATTACAATTTGTAAGCAAATTAAACAATAATGTGCATTTAACCATTTATATTTACTGTACATATGCTATAAACCCCTACAATATTAACAGCCATTTCCTTGTCAGCCTCCATTTTTTCTTCATAATTAATAAGCGGGACAATTTTATATGAAATTGAATATGAATATTTCAGGGAAACCACAAACTATAGACCATTTCATTAAAATTTAAAACACCTTCCATAAAACTGCAAATAGTCATCTCCTTCCAGAAAATTTCACAAAATTAATGTTTATTATATGCATTTTTTCATAAGCTTCTAATACAAATTACAGCTATTGCTAATGTCGGAGCTGCTGCTCTTATTTCTTCCCAATCAGATTTGAGAAGTTAGCAGCACTGTTGTATATATGTCAAACATTAATACTTTGTTTTTTTCTCCATGTATGCACTCACACGGCATGGATGGACTCTACTATGTTTTAGATTTGTGGGATTTGAACCAGCTACTTTGCACGTTTATGTTGCATTTCTTTATTCTTTACACAGCTTTGCACATTCAATTATACCAGTCTTTTTCTTCTTCTTGAAAGGAGCTGAACAATGGTGGATCTACATTCTTGAGTACAGTGCTGTAGATTACTGGGTGAAATATAACTCACATTCCTCAAGAAATATCTGTTTCTCCTTTTCTCCACCAAACTTGGTATTTTCTTTGTAAACTCTACGGAGTGATTTCTTTCTCAGGTACTTTGACTTTCCGAATTTTTTAATTCTGGAGATTCTGGAGGACTGGATGCAGTGTATTTTCATCATCTTGATGCAGCAAGCCTTATTGCCTACTGAGCAAGATGTTGAAGATATCTTGCATCATAATGAAGAATGTCTTATTCCATGATTTTTTTTCTTTTTTTTTAACAGCACAACTGCTGGCATGCTCCTTTACTTACTTGTTCTTCCTGAGGCTAATACAAATAATGTGCACAGTGTCGTGGCGAAAAAGTGTTCAGTTCACGACGCAAGAGATTCAAATCCATTTTCAGGTGTTTATTTAGCCTTTAGAAAAAGAAAAGCATACAATCAATCACACAGAAGAAATTGTTCCATGAGAAAAATTCTTAGACCTCGATCGAGCTCTGCAATTTTCTTATATAGTGCCCATTCCACTCTGATTGGTCTATGATCCTCTAGCTCTAGACTCTGATTGGTCCCTGATGACCTCATATCTCAACAAGTCTCAACAAGTCTTGACATGTCCTAACATATTCCAAGTCTCAACCTGTCCCGAGCTGACCTTGAAGGCTCAGCGCATCCCTTCGCTTAGGACGGCCATTTTGTTTTCTTTTCAAGGTCCGACATTTTGTTCCAGTGTCCCGTGTTCAAGGACAGAAAGTCAAGCAATACTCGTACAGAGTGGAATTGGCCCTACACAAAATAAAATAATCTCACACACACCTCAGTGAATTAGCTTCTCATACAATAGTCACATAAATCATCTAATAATTAAATAGTTCAGTAAATAACACAATTGCTCTGCTATAGGTATAAGCATTAACAATTGCTTTGCATTGACAGTTCTCCATTTCAGAATTACAAATGTCTTTAAATAAAGGAAATATGATTCTCATTCCAAAGATATTACAATTTCTGTATTCATATTCATGTTGATGCTGTTAATGATCAATAATTAATTCCAGTACATGATCGAGAAGTTCAGCAATTTGCATAAGATTTATGGAGGACCAAATATATGACATTTCAGACCGGCAGGCCATAGGCCTTCCTCAGTTCATGGGTCCAAAACCACACAGCACCCCCAGTGGCACCTGATACCCCGATTTCCTCCACTACAACAGTAACTGTATTTGCAGCATTCAGCTCAGCTGTTGTCAAATTGAAGAATGGGTTTTGAACTGTAAATTTACATATTTACTTACTTTTTTCATAAATTCCACATAAGTTCCTTATTATATTTTAACCACGAGGCAGATATGAGCAACCATTTTTATTTTTACTCACTTACCCACTCATTTGCCGAGTTGCGTAATCCTTCTAGGGTCACGAGGAGACTAGAACCTCTCAGCCGACGCTGGGCAAAGGCAGGGTACATCCTGGATATCTTGCCACCTCATTGCAGTGCCAACACACACAACCATTCACACGTACACCTAGGGGCAATTTGGAACAGCTAATAAGCCTAAAAACTAAAGTATTCGGAGGAAACCCATACAAGCATGGGGAGAACATGCAAACTCCACACAGAAAAGGCCTTGACTTGAAGCCACTACGTCACCATGCCACCCTTAGATAAGAAGATTTAACTGCAAGTTTATTTAAAAGGTCACAGTCTCAAATAAACTCACTTGTACAGAACAGGAAAAACAAAACAAAATTGCAAGACAAAAGCAAGACAAAACAAAACAGCTGTGCCACCAGGGCATGGAGACAGCGGGACAGGAAAATGACAAATGGCATGATGCACAAATGCATTACCTCCTACCTGCGGAGAATTACTGCCACATAGGTTGAAGCTTCATAAAGACAACAACCTAAAATCTAAAAACAAAAAAAACAAAAAAAAAATTATATTAGCTAAACACACACACACACACACACACTCCAACCTATCTTAACTGCAAGTGAAAGTGCCTTAAGCAGGGCTGAATATGAAGCAAAACCACAACGGCAGGAAAGAACAGAGTCCGGTACACTATGAATCACATTGTGCTAATATGTCCTACTCAGCATACTGTGCAAAGAACAGTAATGAGTTCATACCTTAAAATTATCTTCAAAAAAAAGACATCACTGAAAAACCATCAAGCCAACTGCACACCACGCCCCAACCAGGAGGTAGATCTCCCCAGAAAAAGGTAGGAAAAGCCAAAGGATATGGTCCAAAAACCTGTCTTCAGCCTAAATGTAAATGTTTTTATAAAAGTCCCATCCTACAATTAAGGTAGCCATGATTCCAACACAAACCCATTAAGTACACAAAAATGAAAGGTATAAACCCTTATACTGTATGTTATGATGGACCTGTGAAAAGTTGAGGTGGCTTTGACACCATGCTTAAACATAGTTATACTCTCAGACCAATGTGGTTTTAAGAGGGAAGTCATAGCAACTGGAAAGGAGGGATGAAAATATTTAAAAAGATGTACGATAGTATTTTCATGCATGCTCTTTAGGTATGCATTGAACTTTTGTGAACCCTTTACAAGTTTCTGTATTTCTGCAGAAATTTAACCTGTAATTAAAAGAGATTCCCATCTAAATCCTAAAACAAGATAAAGAGAACTCAGTTGAATAAATGACAAACATTTTTATTAAGCAAAATGATCTAAAATTTTATATCTTTGTCAAAAAAAGTATTATAACCATATGTGAAACAGTAATAATTTCCCTTAAACATTTCTGGGTACTGGTGATCAATTTTGGCCCATTCCTTGTTACAAATACAGCTCAGTGATGCTGGTGGGCTTCTTTGAATGAACCTTTTCCACAACATTTCTCATGGGTTATCATGTGGACTTTGAGTTGGTCATTCCAAAATGTTACTTTTTTTTATTTAACCAATTGTTTTGTAGACTTACTTTAGCTTCAGTACTTCAGCTTGTTATCTTGCTACTCAGCTTTAGTTTATGGACAGACTTCTCACTTATCCACATGGTATTGAGACAATTTCAAATGGGTGCTCAAAAAGCTTCTTTTTGTAGTCTAGTGGCTCAAAGTGTGTCATGCACACTGTTGTTGTTTAGTGTTTCCCTGATAGCGAACTCAAGAAAATTGAGATTACTTAGTGCAAAAGTGGTTTGTAGGTTATAACCCTTGTGTTCTTTGTATATGTATTATTTGTAATGCTCTTCAAGTGATTTTTGCTGGATTACTTTGGAGAGTAACAATGGCTCTGAATTTCCTAGTCCTAGCCACCCATCATTATGTTTCTGAATGATGGGTGGACCTGTTAAACTCACAACTTGATTGGCCTTTTCTTAATTAAAACAGATGACTTAAATTACCACTTTAAATGAAGTTATACTCACTTTATTCAGGTTTATATAGAACTAGAGGGTTCCTTAGCGCAATAAGTTTTAGTCCCCCCAATCAGCTGTCAGTTGCAATATTAAATAATGGAAAAAAAAGGCAAGTTAATTGCCACAGTGATTTTCTGATTTAGGGGTTTTATGTCTGAAATGCATTAAAGGTCCAGTCTTACATAAAATATTTAGTCATGTTTTTGTTGCTAATAGTTCATGGTGACTAAATAAATCAAACCTTTCAGTTCCAACATTTATCACGGCTGTGTGTTCTGTGATATTTGAGTTCAATTTTGTGTTTCCCGGCTCTTTAAGCCCACAGCTTCCAAACAGGCTAAACTAGGTCAAGTCAGGTCACGTGGTACGTGAAACGTCATACACTGGACTCGGCAAAAGTGTGGAAGTGAAAACATGTCCTGTATGGCTGAAAACGATCCTCACGCGTGCAAAAAAACGGAAAACCAGAGACATATGCTCAATGGAATTTCGTAGCAAGTCCACCGAGGATGGATTAAGCTTCATAAAGTTCCCGCGAGAGGAACTGGATCCCCGAATAACAACCATAGCGTTCAGGCGGGCTGGGAACCGACTCCGAGAAGACTCGATTCACTGATTCAGATACACATACAGTGTATTTATAAAGGCTTCAGAGTCGATTCCGCTCCGTTTGAGGAAACGACTCACATGTTCCAGAAGCGTCTTTTACATTAATAAGAAATCTTAAGGTTAGTTAATATTTC
>JBCNYH010000012.1:55127438-55150943 GCA_039654325.1 Tandanus tandanus
AGTGAATTGGATTGTATTAATCATGTAAATCTTTGCCATCTCAATCATTAGTTTGAAACTTTATTTAACCATGGGTAAGTGAAATTGACCTACTTTTTCTTCTTACAACAAGGCTTGTGCTAAAAATTTTTTATGATTTTGAGTAGATCAAACCCTAAGCTAAAAAATTATATATCATTTACCCATATTGAATCTACCTTAAAAATCACCAATATTGGCCCTAACAAGTAAATCTCTTCTTCCTCTGTGTGTTTTCCACCTTATCCACATCCGCATGTTGACGGAAATGTTTTATAGTAGGCAAATGTGACCAAATTACAAAATAAATAAATAAATAAAAATAAACTTTTTCATTTCACTGTTTCATTAGATGGCTGGGGTTTGACCTTTTAACATCACTCAAGGTTAAAGGTCAACTTATCTGCAAGTCCAAATATGTTCTAACAGCATGTCTATTGGCACTTGTTTTGAAGTTATAAGTGCTCTAATAACTCTATTATCAAAAATTGTGACCTTGCTCTGACTTTTACCTTTGAATTTGACATTCTAAAATCATGTCATCTCTTTGCCTTAGGTATGGTAGTGTTCCCACCAAGTTTGGTGAAAATCCGTGCACAAGTGGGGCAGGATTTCATTCACAGACAAACTTAAAACCAAAAAAACTGATACACAAATGCCAGTGATTACAATACCTCCGTGAAAACAGGTCTTTACCTGAAGATAGATGATTACATAAAAAAACTTATGCACATGCATGGTTCTCTATCAGTATGAAGACCTCCTGTAGGCATTATTGTTAGTGCAAATTATTAGTGCTATTCCAAAGCCTGGGTCCAATCTTAAATTTAATTTACTGAAAGCGAACAACCAACAAATACAAACTGTTTCTGTTATAGGGACTAGCAAAGTATCCAAGAAATGTCAGATATTCCTTTGCTCATGGGTCCCCACAAACGAAAACACACACACACACACACACACACACACATATACAGTATATGTGACTTTGTACTAACCCACGGTCCCGTCACATGAGGTTAGAGTAATGTGAGGTTTAATTACTTTAATTCATTACGTTAGTGCTGTAATTAAAATAAATGGAACATATCCCATTATCCCTAAATCATACCACACAGCTTTCATACCACACCACTGTTTAAAATGATGCTAGGCAACATTTTTGAGAGTAATTCTTTAAGAATAAAAGTGACAACATTTGGCAACATGATGGTGTAGTGGTGGCATGAGTGTATCGGTAGTAATTGTTGTGTTGTTGGAATTGATTATTATCATTCATATGATTATGATAATGATGATGTTGATGATTATTTGAAAACCTAAATATACAGTAAATGCTGGGTCAAGAAACTAGTGAAATAAAAATCACTAATGACCTACAATGATCAGAATCTGACACTATCCTACATAATAGTCCTATAGTGATCACTTTCAAGTTCAAGTACAAGATCAAGCTTGATTGTCATATAATCATAAAATTTTTCGACTCAGGGCACTCATTCAATATTGCACATAAAGAAAACATTTAGATAAAATAGAAAGTAAAAAATAAAAGCTATGTGATAAAGAAATAAAATTAAAAACTAAACTAAAAGTTACAAATAAACTTTTAAACTAAAAGTTACAAATATAAATTAAAAATATAAGCTAAAAAGAAGATAAATACAGAATATTTAAAAGAAATACTGAAGTGGTTGTAGTGCAGAAGTAATGGTGTGTACATGTGCAATGTGTACTATGAGTGTGCAAAATGTGTGCAAATTGTCCTGTATATCAGCAGTTCAGTACCCTGATGGCTTGTGGGTAGAAACTGTCCCTGAATCTTCTGGTGCGAGTCCGGATGCTCCTGTACCGTTGGCAGGTGCGTGAAGAGTGTGTGCCTGGGGTGGCTGGGATCAGAGAAGAACCGCTGGGCCTTCCTCCTACAGCGCTGTGTGTAGAGGTCCTGGATGGCTGGCAGTTCAGTCCTGGTGATGCGTTGTGCTGATCTGACCACCCTCTGTAGAGCTTTGCGGTCCAGAGCATTACAGCTGCTGTACCGGGTAGTGATGGTGCATCGGTAGAAGTTGGTGAATATTCTGGAGTCCATGTCAAACCTCTCCAGCCACCAAAGAACGAACAGCCGTTGTCTCGCTGATTTCGTGATCACACCCGCTTGATGTGATCAGCTCAGATCCTCACTGATATTGATCCCCAGGAACCTGAAGCAACTGACTCAGTCCACCTCTGTCCCCTCGCTGTGGATAGGGGGGTGCCCTCCACCCTGTAGTCCCAGCACCATGATGTCAAGGCTCTCACCTCTGCTCTGTAAGCAGACTCATCTCTGTCTGAAATGCATCCGATGATGGTGGGGTCATCTGCAAATTTGATGACGGTGTCAGGAAGTCCAAGATTTAATTGCATAAAGAGACACTGATGCGTAAATCCTGGAGATTAATGACAAGCCTGTATGGGATTATGGTGTTGAAAGCAGAGCTGTAGTCAATAAACAACATCCACACCTGTGTTCTTGTCCAGGTGTGAGAGGGCAGAATCTTGTAATCTCGATGTTTGAACTCATCAAGATTACAGGTAAACATTATTTACAGTGGCTTGCAAAAGTATTCATACCCCTTGAACTTTTTCACATTTTGTCACATTACGACCACAAACGCAAATGTACTTTTTTGGGATTTTATGTGATAGACCAACATAAAGTGGTGCACTATGGTGAAGTGGATGGAAAAAGAGAGATGGCTTTACTCTGACACCCCTAAATAAAATCCAGTGCAACCAACTGTTTTTAGAAGTCGCCTGATTAGTAAATAGAGTTCACCGGTGTGTAATCTAATCTCAGTAAACATACTGCTGTTCTGTGAAGACCTCAGTTAGAGACCTTAGTTAAAGAACATTAGTGAACAAACAGCATCATGAAGCCCAAGTAACATGCCAGATAGGTAAGGGGTAAAGTTGTGGATAAAGTTTAAAGCAGAGTTAGGTTATAATATGTATATATGTGTGTGTATGTATGTATGTATACTTGGATATATATATATATATTTGTGTGTGTGTGTGTGTGTGTGTGTGTGTGTGTGTGTGTGTGTGTGTAAGATTTGATGGGGAATTTGAAGGACCCAAATACAGCAAAGTCTTGGAAGAAATTCTGTTAGAGTCTGATAAAGGCTTGAGACTGGGGCTGACCAGGACAATGACCCTAAACATACAGCCAGAGCTACAGTGGAATGGTTCATGTGGTTGGTGGGTAATCAGGTGGTGGAGTGGAGCATTGCCATGAGCTGAGCCTCTCCTGTCAGGAGCAGAAGCAGCCAAACTGCCCAGTCATCTTCTTGCCACCCCACCTCATCGCCTGCACAAAGGCTTTAATGGGGACAGTGAGCTCTATCTTAGTGAGGCTGGTCCCATCTTTCCCACAGTTGCTGGGGAAGGGAAAGTGGATGGCATCCCACAGCTCTTTACAAAACTTCTACATGATTGGTGTGAGGGTAGCCAGTGATTGATACATTTTCTGGGACACTTGGGCCACGACCCCGGTGAGCTCAGTGGGGAACAAGGGCTTCATCAGCGGCAGTCTTAAATTTCGGGTTTGTAGCACCGTGCTGGTCAGAAAATCCATTCACTCTGTCAGCTGTTCTTCTTAAAGTCTCAGACACCGTAACTTTTAGTATAAACTTTGCTATAGATTTTTATTTTGTGACTTGTGCATTAGTTAGTCAGTACAAAAAGAATTTCAAAAACATTACATTTTCAAGCCACTTTTTCCAGCACAAAATTAAATGGTGTGTGTTTTGATATATGTTTATATAAATATGCTTATTAATAAATACATCAGCATATCATTTAAGATAACTTTTGCTGGTTCCGCAAGATGTTTAATAAAACATAAGAAATCGTTACCTTCTAAAACTGCATGAATTGAACCTGAGACTACTATATTTTTAAAGCAAAGGTTCATCACATCAAATATTGACTTACTGTTTACTGTGCTTTATAGATTTTTTTAAATGTAGAAACATTTAATTCAATTATTTTCATGTCAATATAAGGCAAGTTTGCTCTACAGCACTTCTTTGCCTGTGCCTAACACTTGCACACTACTGTATTTCCTTCATCATTCCAGCAAACATGCACACAATCATTAACTGCATCAATTGCAGGCATGACTTTTTTTTTACCATGAACCTTTTCCAAACTTCCCTTTCACTCTGTGTGATGCTCAGCCCCACTAAGCCTTCTCACCTTGTTTTAAAACCTTTGTCAAGCCTTTGTTTTGTAGGTTGCCTTGTGTTTTGTCTTACTGTCCCTGCTGGAACTTTTTTGGGTTTCGAATGCAAATGTCTGGCTAACTAGAACAGCAACATGCTTGTATTTGGCTCCATCCATTTTGTTTTTGATGGGTAGCATAATGCTCTTTCAGCAGGAGGAACTAGAACAAGATTTCCAATTCCTCCAGCTGAAAGAGCATGATGCTACTAACTCCGTGCTTAATTATAGGAATGATGTACCTGGATGGTATTTATTTTTGGGGTCTGCTCTTTATAAGTATTGCATTGCTTACTATATCATGCTGATTATACACAGTTTTATTTCCCTGTTAATGCTTTAAAGCCTGCACCATACATAAGTCATGGATGGCAATAATCAAGATCTCGCTGTTGTAGGCAATCAGCATGGCTCACAATCCACATACTGAAAAGACTGTGTCAGAACCCTTGGTGTCATTTTTGGCATGTTAATTCTTCAGAATCAGAAAAAAAACAGTGTTGATCTTGGAGGAAATTGTTTCTGCTGCACCTACATAGATAGGCAGAGACATGAGTAGACCTGATGAGACTACACAACAAAATTAAAATAATAATAATATAACAAAAATGAAACAAAATAAAATATAAAGGGGAAATAATGTCAGAAAAACAACAATTAAAACTCTTTTATATAAAACTGTTTTGTGAGTAGTTTGTTGTGTGACTAATTCACTGTGAATTTAAATTAGTTAACTGCAGTACAGCAAGTGTTCAACAAGGTGGATTTTATGCTGACAGTAGTAGCTCACAGAGCCAGAGGTATTGTACATGATAATATTGCTCTTGGGATGAGACAGTTCTCATTCTGAAGAGCTAAAAAAAAAGTTACTATGCAAATTAGCAGCAGCAGACCAGTTATTGCACTTCAGAGTAGTATATAAATAGATGGACTAAGAGACATAGTAAGGGAGAAACCTACACAGCTCATTTTGTGGATAAGTGACAGTGGGATAAGTTATCAAGTCTGATGTCTGTGGGAAGGAAGGGTCTCCTGTGGCGTTTAGTGGAGCACTTTTATGCTACTCAGTCTACAGCGGAAGATAATTCTCTGTCCAACAACATCCTTGTAAAGTGGGTGATCAACATTTTGAATAATAGTCTGCAGTCAAGCCAATATTCTCTAGTACCACCATTTCCTAGGCATCCATTTCCTGTCCTACTACAGAGCTAGCTTTCCATATCAGTTTGTTTAGCCTTGTAAAGTCAGCTGCAGGTTGCACGGTGGCACAGTGGATAGCATGTTTGTCTCATAACAAGGAGGTCCTGGGTTCAATTCCTTGGCTCGGGGTGTTTCTGTGTGGAGTTTGCATGATCTCCCTCTGCTTGCATGGGTTTCCTCCGGGTACTCCAGTTTCCTCCCACAGTCCAAAAACATGCGCAGTAGTCTAATTGGCTGTTCCAAATCACTCTTATGTGTGAGTGTGCATGGTTGTGTTTGTGTGTGTTGGCCCCGCGATGGCCTGGCGAGCTGTTCAAGGTGTACCCCGCCTTTACCCAGAGTCGGCTGAGATGGGCGCCGGCCTCCCTGCGACCCTATTTAGGATTAAGCGGCTTAGAAAATGAATGAAGTCTGCTGCCTTCATGCCCCAGCACATCACTGTGTAAAAGATGGCACTGGATACCACGGTCTCATAGAACTTCCACAGCATGGTGTTGCAGACTGTAAAGGATCTGAGTTGGAAACGTAGTCTACTCTGACCCTTCTTATATGTAGCCAGGAAGTTCTCAGACCTGTCCAATTTTCTGTCAATGTGCACCCCTTGAGTACTTGTAGTCCTACACAATCTCCACTTTCATCAATTGGCTGAGGGTAACGAGAGATTATCCTAAGTCCCCCTCCAGCTCTTTCTTTTTACTGATATTGAGCTGCATTTTATTCAGCCCACACGAGTCAATGAAACCTTTCACTAACCTGCTATTTTTCATCTCATCACCATGCCTGATACTTTCGGAGTCTTCAGAGAATTCCTGTCAACTTTGCTGTTGTCAAAAGCAGCATTTTTATTTATTAATTTATTTTTTAACCTTCTCTTGGACAAGATTTAAACCTCTCCACCTGCAGAAGTGACTGTTGGTGACTGTTGTCTATGCAGTGCAATTCTCTATTGTCTCTTTTGGCTTGCCAAAGTCAATTGTAGCTTGGCTACAGCAACTATAAATACCAGCTATCCTTGAGATGCAAGATTTTATTTTGATCATGTGCAGTATGGTGAGTGATTACAATGGGGAAAAAGATTAAAAAAATAATAATAATAAGTAAATCTCGCAGTCCACACAGTCCATGCACTCCACTTCCCAGCATTCCATTCACCACTTCAAATTTCCTGACCTCTGTCTCATGCATCACATGACTCCAGGTATACCTGATGAACACCATTTCACTATATAAAGGACTCTCTGATTTGAATTTTTCATGAAGTATTTCTCCTGCATTTACCTGTGTGTGTGTAGAGCTGCTTATCATGTCAAACTTGTGTGTGTGTGTGTGTGTGTGTGTGTATATATATAGTAGTTATGAACAGTTTCTCATTATGAGCTTGGATGTCGTAGCCTTGTCTTTGATAATCCTGGTATTGTGTATGATCTCTGCCTGCTTTACATTTGCGATTTGTGTCCTACATTTGATGCTCTGCCTGCCCAATTGGTGTTTATTGCCAACAAACTTGACTTATGTGTGGGTATATCTGCCTGATTTTTTTTTTTACTTTAATTTAGTTTTATGTGCACATTGTGTCCTCTCTGCCACCGATATTAATAAAAATATTTTACGTTACATATAGTGTGAGCGTAAACCTGCATAACATATCTGAATAACACCAAATAGCTTTCTGCACAGTTTTTCCTCATGTATGCCACTTGATTCTACTCTTTAATTGGAGAGCCATTCATCATTTGGATAAGGAGGAGTACTAGAGAGCAAGATATGAATGACATCCCCTCCACTGAGTAACACACATTCTTGGCCACTTTGCTCACACTTGACATTTTTATTGCTGCTGTTTTTGCAATTTTAAAAGATTTTTAATCTCGAAGATGTTTTTGGCAACCTTTTTTGAAAGAATGCTGTTGCAATTTTATATTGATAGCATTCAAAAAAAAAAAAAAGAAAAAAAAACCCTTGTTTTTGGGGTTAGCCAAGTGTCTAAAACATTTTAAATAATCCTCTTCTTCAAATATCTTTTTTTTGTTGTTGTACATTTTGAACTAACTTCACAGTTCCAGAAATTACCTACTTCATCACCGTGACCATGATGTTTCCTGAGAATGTGACTAGAATGTGTATGTGTGAAAGGGGTATTGCATACTGAAGGACAAACCCTTGCAATGTAGTGATACCCTTACAGTGCTTTTACATGCTGAAAGATTAAAACACAATTCTAAATGTCTGAATCTGACAACTTGACATGGGGTGTTAATGAGGATATGTTGGGGTTAAAACAAATCCCCTCCCACAAAAAGTTAAAAAGTAGTCCAGTAATAAAATATCTTAATAGTTGAATTAGTAGCAAAAAAAAAGTGCATCAGTGTTTGATCATAACAGTGGCAAAAATAACATTTAGGCTGCTGGAATTCATCAGAAAACCAATTTCCATATATCTGCTATACTGATACAAATGTTTCCAGTGAAATCACAAGAAATTTGTTGTCTGCATCATTGAATAAACATATTCGACTTGTTTCAGTTTTAAAGTGCTGTCATATCACTTTCTACCTTTGCAGTGTAACCAATCTTTTCAACCCTCTGACACGCTTTTCTAGCTATGGCACTTCTGTGCATTTGAGACCACATAACGAGTCAGAAAGGGTTCCGAAATGACCAGATTTTGTCATTACTGTCCCCTTCTATCTTTTTTTGCACACCATGGGCATGAAACATAACCCTCTCTATCTGTTAAATCAGGCCATTGGGGATCAGACTTTGTCAATGATTTTTCCTCAGCTGACGTTGAAAGTGCTCATTAAGGCTATAAATGCAGACGGCTAGCTGGAAATAGGTTAATTAGACGGTATCACGGCAACAGATGATCTCACAAAAGCAGTAATCATCCTAATTACATTGCTCATTGCCTGCGAATTACAAGCCTTATAGAGTACCAGCTAGTGTTTTAAGCTTGACTTAAAGCACAGCTTAAATAATCCTGCTCACTTTTAATTTACACCAAGAAAATCCAATTTGCATTCTTTATTAAGCACAATTAACATTATGTGGAAGATTAGCAGAAGTGTTCCATAGAGCACTGAGTCAGGAAGCAATCAGCAGTCAAATGCAAATGCAGTTTAGAAGTTACATCAATGTTATCAAACATATCCAATCTTGTGAAACACAATGTTGGTGAAAGACGGGCAAGGGTCAGGCAATCAGCAAACAAAAATACCTATGATGAATCCAAAACACACAAACCAGCAAAAAGAAATAGACCTTTTTTTTGACCCAGGAATTACAGCAAGAAAATCAGGATTTCAGGTAACAGAGAGAAATGTTTAATGTGGTTAAGAGGTATGTTAAATCAGTCAGTGAGTGCCTGTGAACAGGTCATTATGTATGGGTCTTCTTGGGAGTCATAGTCCTCCCATACCATATCAACGCTCCCAGACACTCCCAGATCGACCACTCAGAACAAGACTATGATGTAGCTCGATTCTTTGATTCCGTTCGCAGCCATTATTCCATAATGTTCTTTGTAACTCCAAGTTAAGAAAGTGTAAAAATATAAAGTAATTTGGCCAAATGCTTTTATCCCGTTGCCAAAATAGTCCAAATATATACATTTTATCCTATCCAAGGATCATCCTAATGCAAGTTTGGCAGCCAGGCATTGTTTTGCCATGCTCTAATGAGAATTTGATGTGTAAGTATGCCTCAAAATAGCTTAGAAAGTAGTTTTGCAAGATCTTGCAAAAGTGTTGGTGCTAGAGGTATTATTCAGAGAGGAAGTAAATACAGTATAATGCCTGAAATACACACCCGGAACGAAGACACAATAAATATAAAAACACAAATCAGCCGGAGTGAAACCTTCGAGCTGGCTAGTTTGGCTAGTGCTATACTAATGTACTGTAAGTGTATATTTCCATTTTCATAAATCAGTTACTCTCTCCACCAAAGCAGAAAATTACAAGTGACTTTCTGACTGTTGGTCCAGTTTGGTTAGCTCCCTCTGACTCTGAATTTATAAGGTTGAACTAAAGTTAACTGCACTGCATGTCCGAGAACTTTAATACAGCAGACGTTTGTATTTGGTGTCGGCCAAATTTCGCAGTGGTCGGAATCGCTCCAATCTTTGTTTTCCTGCCTCTCTGGTTTGATGTCAAGGTAAACATTTTTTTTGTCTGCCTATTGGACACTTCCCTGTATATCTTAATTCTGCTGAGGATCCATTAAGTAATAACTGTGCATTTTTTCACTCAAATATATCTAAATGCACTGCATGCACTACCTCCTGATAGTAATTTTATTGTTGTTGTTGCATGTATTGTGTTTGGGTCGTGCTACTTCATCAACTCATGTTAACACGAGGGTCTCACCATAATCTCTTGTAACATGGCTACCCTCACAATTAGTTAGAGGTGTCATAAATCTATACAGCTTTAAAACTTTTTTTCAACACCAGTTATTATGAAATTATATCTTGAAACCTTTTTGTATTGATGTGAAATATTGCTCTCTGACGAAAAGTGGTAAATACAATAGTCCCTTCTTATAATAAAGGTTACAAAATAGTATGCTATATTTTTATTTTGAACATACATAAAAATATAGCATACTATTTTGTAACCTTATAAAACAAAAAGACATTCACAACAGTCTGATCTTTCAAAATATCCACTTTAATTTATTTGAACAAATGCTGATTTCTTTTGTGTTGGCCATTACCATAGGAAAAACATGCTCACCGAACATTGCGACTTCTGTTTGACACATTCAAAGTGACCACAAACCCTCTTTATATGATGTGAATGGTAAGACACATACGATTTCTCAATATGTAATACAACATGGGATATTTATGACAAAAATCAGCAAACCAATATGATGTTTAAAAACATTGAAATAAATAGACAATAATAGATATAATAGATATTACAGATAAATACAATATCAATGTAAATAGAAAAATGTCAATATAATAAGTAGATGGCTTACTGTCTATCTAGTGTGATTATGGCATATCTATGATTGTAACTGATGGTGGCCATGTTTGTTGGTACACTGTACCACTTAGGAATTGCAGAAGACTTATACAGTCAATTTAAAATATTATTTCAAACTTGCCCAGAATCATATCTAGTCATTTCTGCTCACAATAGTGTGTTTTTATTTCAAGTTTTGCAGAGCAAATCTGAAAGACATAGATTCTAATCACATCACAAATGACTTTGAATATCAGTACATTTAGTTATCATTCACATGACAATGTGGTATCCATGAAAACTACTTTTTATTATTATAATTTTTTTTTTTATAAATCATCGAAATTCTTTAAAAGCTGTAAATTTCTGTAAAAATCCATCTAAGAACATGCACAACTCAAATCATGTACATACTGTTACTTGAGTTTATAAAGTTTTATATAAAAATTACAGTCTATTACTAGTGACGCTTTGTCAGACCAATCCAATACAAACATACATTTCCTCTGCAAAGCTTCTTCAATTAACAGTGCCGCCCCCCCCCAAGTTGTGTCAAGTTGTTTGAAACTGCTCCCAAAGACTGTCTTTGGAAGAAAATGGTGCGATCAATTTATCAGTCAATTAAATTTGATATTTTCTCAAATGGATTTAAATATGAAATCTTGGCCAGTGCAGTCCATCATTTCCATTATTTCAGATTGCTGTTTTCTGTACAATTTTTTTGAGAGCAATGGGCCTTATTCACCAACTGTTCTTATGAATCTCACTTATGCACTTTCACAAAGATAAAGCATTCACAATTTTTTTTTTACTATCTGGGATCTATTCTTAGTTAACCAAGGTTATGGAACTTTACCACATGCAACATTTCAGCAAAATTTCAGCCTTGTTACACATTTCCTTCATACTTAGCCATCATCTTGAATTTTTCATAAATTTCGCTTGTGAAATTTTTTGACTATTTTTTTTGTTTTTTCACTTTCCTTCTGAAGAGGAATAAAATATGCATAGATATTTTGTATGAGATCAGAATATAGTCTCAAACTGGTATCAGACTACTAATAAAAACAAATGTTTTAAATTTGCTTTTATAACAATTAGAAAAGTGACATTTGTCACACATAATTATCTGTCATAGATTCTGTTATTGAATAGTACATGTACAATATAAATTATGTAACTTATATTTATCATTTCAAATCAGGTATTTATATCCCCATTGAATAATTAATATAAGGATATATTATGATAGAGATTATATGCATCTTGTTTTCAAAACAAGCTTAAGTAAGCTTAAGTGCACGTAACTACACACTCTCCCAAAAAGACTTCCAACAAATAATGAGACTTTTGCCAAATTTCCAGTAAAACTGAAACATATCTGCATGTACTGAACTCTCTTTGCAGAAACAGTTTAGTTTTGGCAGACTGTTGCAAATATTATAATGAAGTTCCATATTATTTGATTAAAGCTTATTAAAGATTAAAGGCTTAGTGGTTAAGGTGATGGGCGACTGAGCCAAAGGTCAGCAGTTCACCACTGTTGGGCCCTTGAGCAAGGCCCTTAACCCTTAATTGCTCAGTTGTATAAAAAAAGGATAATTGTAAGTTGCTCTGGATAAGAGCATCTGCCAAATGCTGTAAATGTAATATTTATTATTCAGTGAGAATATAAATCAGAGATTTAATCCAGAGTGGGTCCTGTTCTGTTAGTATGCAAAGTTTCAGCCCTATAAAGTAATTGTTAGGGAAGTTACAAGTTTAAAAAATTCCCAAAATGGTAAATTGCAAGTCACGGACCGACAAATGGGTACTAGCCTGAGATTTATGAACATATCTCAGAAAGTTTTTGAACTAGGACCTTGAAATTTTGCATGTGTTCATGTTGAAACATGTCCAATGTCTGGTTAAAGTTTCATTGAATTCTGATATGGTCACCTGGGATGTTTTCTGAAAGCTTGGTGATTTGACATGGAATGACCCCATTCTTTTTTGCAAAATAGCTCAAGCTTAATCAGATTGAATGGAGAGCAATTCCAAAAAGCAATTTTCAAGTCTTGCCACAGATTCTCATTTGGATTTAGATATGGATTTTGAATGGGCCATTCTAGCACAATCATATGCTTTGATATAAATCATTCCATTGTAGCTCCGGGTGTACTTTAAGAGTTGCTGTACTGCTGGAAGGTGAATCTCCACCCCAGTTTCAAGTCTTTTGCAGACTTGAACAGGTTTGCTTCCAAGATTACCCTGTATTTAGCTCCATCCATTTTCCTATCAACTCTCACCAGCTTCCCTGCCCCTTCTACAGAAAAGGATCCCCACAGCATAATGCTGCCACCATTACATTTTACAGTGGGGATGGTGTGATCAGGCTGATGTGCAGTGTTAGTTTTCTGCCACACATAGCATTTTGCATTTAGGCCAAATTAAAGTTTGGTCTAAACTGACCAGAGCACCTTCCTTTCATGGTTGCTGCCCTGAGCACCTTTTTCCACATGCTTCACCATGGCTTCTTATGGCTTTCTTTCACCAATGGCTTTCTTCTTGCCCCTCTTCCATAAAGGCCAGATTTGTGGAGTGCACGATCTATCGTTTTCCTGTGGACAGGTTCTCCCCCATGAACTGTGAATCTCTGCAGCTCCTCCAGAGTTACCATGGGACTCTTAGCTGCTTCTCTGATCAATGCTCTCCTTGCCTGGCCTGTCAGTTTAGGTGGACGTCCATGTTTATGCCCATGGGGTTTGCAGTTGTGCCATAGTTTTTCCATTTTCGGATGATAGATTGAACACTGCACTGCTTATGAGGTGTTCAAAGCTTGGAATAAATTTTTTTATAACCTAACCCTGCGTTAATCTTCTCTACAAATTTATCCCTGACCTGTCTAGTGTGTTCCTTGGGCTCCATGATGCTGTTTATTCACTAATGTTCTTTAACAAACTTTTAAGGCCTTCTCAGAACAGTTAAATTTATACTGAGATTAGATTACATGCAGGTGGACTCTATTACTAATTATTTGACTTCTGAAGGCAGTTGGGTTTACTGGATTTTATTTAGGGGTAACAGAGTAAAGGGGGCTGAATACAAATGCACACCACACTTTTCAGATTTTTATTTATAAAACAATTTGAAAACCATTTTCCTCTCACTTCACAATTATTATGTATACCTAAAATCCTCAGTATGAAGTATATTTATGTTTGTGATTGTAGTGCAACAAAATGTGTAAAAGTTCAAGGGGTACAAATACTTTTGTAAGCCACTGTAAGATAACCAACTAGACTCCATGTTAAAGTATAGTGAAGTTTCTGCTACATGGTTTGTATTTTTATCTGATTTTATCCACATTGTGGATAAAATGTTTCCCTTTTGAGTCTGGTTCCTTTCAAAGTTTCTTCCTTGTGTTGTCTGAGGGAGTTTTTTCTTGCCACCGTCACCACAGGCTTGCTCATTTGGGGTGTATAGGGTTTATAGAGACTTTTTAAAGAATTTTATGTTTAAATTCTTTATAAAATTTGTTTTACTATGTAAATCTGCTTTGTGACAATGTCAGTTGTAAAAATGCTATACAAATAAAAGTGAATTGAATTACATTTACATATTTTAATAAAAGCATGGCTGAAAACATGTGGGCCTGAGTTATGGCCAGTGCATAAAATGGTGTCACATTTTCTTGGCGATACAAAATCCAAATGAGTATCCTGAATGTGTCTGACTGGCATTTACCCACACATGCATGCGAGTACAAAGAAAATCATTGCATTCAATTAAGCAGAGCTCTTTAGTTAGAATTGACTATGAAAACATTTACACACAGCTTTACTAAAAACAGTGATAAATGCCCAGTGTCAGCACAAAGGGTTTTAAAATATGAAAACATGTTGAAAACTTGGCTTTCCATAGAAAGCATAAGCTTACAAATCATCATGAAATGATTTACATGAGTCTGGACCAAGATGAAATTAGGTTTTATTGTTGTTGGAACTCACACATATCCACCGGCTCATTCTCCATAACACAAAGCACATGTGTGTTCCAATAAAGAGTTTCCCAGTCACCCTGGTGGTGCATTCGTTACTTTTACCTGTTTTCTCTAGACATGCTCTGTAAAATTGCTATGTTTACCTGAGCTTGCTTTCTTTATTTTTCCTACAAACTTCCCTACAGGCCACAGTTATTGTGCTACTTGAAAATCAATGGCTGCTGAGCTTCTGCAAGGTTTTCTGACATCATTTCACACACAGTCTAAATTTCCCATGGATGAACTTTGAGTTTATCCCTCCTGGGTATGTTGATTTTTCTGACACATTTCACATCAAAGTAAAATGGAGGAAATATATAAGTACATATTGTGACTAAAATTCTTGTCTGTTGTTGTTGTTGTTGTTGAGGAAAAAACGTGTTCCAGTGCATTAGTGTACTTCAAATTGAAAGAGATCTCCTCTGCAGAGCACACATATGGCCCATTTGGCTGTAAATGTACAGTACTTGTTTACAGAAATTACTGGTTTGGAACTAAAAAAATTAATAAATGTAAAAAAATAAAGCAACAACACAAAACACAAAGTAAAAAAAAAAAAAAAAAGTATAAAAAAAAGTATAAGTTTCCATAGGCTACTGTTGTATGTAGGTGAATGTTGTTTGTATTGTTATACAATGAACTAAAAACTGTAACATTATGATAAATTCTAAAATATTTCTTGAAGCAGGAGATTATAGAAATATGCCAAAACCACTGTCATATGTGATCCACTCCAGCATAATACGAATTAATTGGAAATTTCACATACTGAGATACTCATATATAGTGTAAAATGAATTTAATATGCTTTAAAATGAGGTATAATACATGATTATAGCATACAAATGGACCGAGATACATCACTTTGTATGTGGCTAATCAGGAAATGCTACTTTTGAGAAAATAGCAATTACAGTTACAGAAGCAGTTTCTACACCACTTTCTACTACACTATTTACACCAAGTCAGGTGTGTTTTGAATCTTCTCATTGGTTTATCATGAATATATTGTGTTCATGAATATTTGAACTTGGTCATATCGAAGGCAATGATTTGAAGGATGTTTTTGGCGATATCGCATTTTCATCCAGGTTCGGCATTTTCAACTTACTTTGACTTTTACTCAAAACACTACCTTGTGACTTTATCCATATTATGCTGGAGCGGGTCACATATGTTGAGGAGCTGTGCTGTCTATTTGTCTATTGTGCACATTAATACTTTTGCACTTTTAATACTTTTAATCATTCATAGATATAATCTAAATTTAAATCTGATTCAGTCTTTATAGATTTAGAATGCCATAATTATGGATAGCACAGTTATTGTTTGTTGCTATAGATAATATTTAACAGCTTTTCAGAAGATGAGGCTTTAACATTTCAAATATGGCCTACTTGTGATGATCTAAAAGCTGCTGAAATAAAGATTATAATTGATTTTACTGCAGTGATGTTGAATTGGATCTGACTGGTAAAAATATCGGTGACACAGTGGCTCAGTGGTTAACACTGTCAACAAGAACATTCAGGGTTTGAGCTTCATGGCTGACCTTTATGTGTGGAAATTGCATACTGTCCCTGTGTCTTTATGGGTTCCTCTGGGTTCTACAGTTTCCTCCCACATTCCAAAAACATGCACCTAAGGTCAGATGGCTACTCTTCATTGCCCATAGTTGTGAATGAGGGTGTGAATGGTTGTTTGTGTCTGGGTTAGCCCCGTAATCAATGGCTGACCTGTTCAGGGTGTAACCCCACCTCTCACTTTAACTCCGCTGGGATTGACTACAGCTTTCTCGTGACCCTGAAAGATAAGCAATAAAATAATGCATGGTCAAAAGGTACTCCACACATGGAACCTTTCTGTAAGTTGGTGTGTTTATCATTTATGCATCGTCTGAAACGTCTGGAATCGCATTGTAAAATGTGATTCAAAATAAGCTCTTTTGCCATCTATTCTTACCTTTGTATAACTATTTCTGCTGACATTTACCTTACTTCTGCAGATTCATCAAGACTATAAAACAAATACTAATTAATAAAACTGTAAGACAGGTGAAATAGGCGTGTTGGGTTTTGAATCCAACCTGTGTTAAAATATTGCATGCACCAGAACATCTAACCACCTGAGCTAACTGTCTGCCGAGGGAACAGTGAACAATCTATAGTTAACGTCTTTCTCCCAAATCACGGCTAGACCAGTGTTAATGTGTGTCAGTAATAATTTAACATGACTGTTATCTGGTGTCAGTAACCCAGTCTGTTATTATTAACACTCCAGTGCAGTTCTCTTTGTGGTGTATTTGATTGTAACACTGTACACAATGTTTACATGATATCCATCTTTGCTAATGCTACATGTTAATATGGGATATCTCTGGTTAGTTTGAGTTGGAGTGTGGATCCCAGTAAAGTAGATAATAACATGCATTATTTCATATTTTATAGCTGAGCTCCATACTTAGGCAAATGTCGTAAGACCATAAGCTCAAATTTTTTTTTAAGCCATCAATTAGGAGCACAGCCCCTAGCCCCGAGTCAGATGCATTGGTCTGCAACACAACATGATCATTGAAAATCAGGACTATACAGGACTACAGGACAGGACTACAGGACAGTTCCTGTGATGTCATGAAATGCTGCTACTGCCGACCAGATAACCCACCAGATAACACAGTCATGTTAACTTGGTACTGATACACATTAACATGGGTCTAGCCGTACTTTTGGAAGATAATATTTTAAAATATGTTAAACCTGTTGGAATCAGTTTAAAGATAATACCAGATCCAGAGGTTTTTTTTTGTTTGTTTGTTTGTTTGATTGATTTTATGTTTTTTTGTTTGTTGAAAATAAACAAAAACTGAAAATAAATTATTCGAAAATTGCAATGCAAACCTACGGAGCCCCTAAAGGGACATGGGTAAAAAAAAATAAAGGTTAGGTTTCTCGTGCGCATGAGAAAGTTTCTTAGATGGATTCAAAAGAAACCTTAGGTGACTGGTGCGCACGCGATACTTTCTCATGCGCACAAGAAACCTATCTATTTTTTTTCCCATGTCCCTTTAGGGGCTCCGTACAAACCTCAGCAATTACTATTAAAAAAAAAAAATAAAAAAATCATTAATATTTCAAACTCTATTTATGTAAGGAGACTCCAGTGGCAGTTTTTTATTTTTATTTTGTTTTATTTTTTTAACTGCTGTTGTAAATGTCACAAGTAAAATCTGCATTATGAAGAATGCATCATCAAAAGTAAACAGGTATCAAATATAATTTAAGTTGATATAGGATTTCCTAACAGATCACAGTGAACCAAATGTAAGATTACTAAGACTATTTCTTGCCATTTTTACCCATTTAAAGCTTGATAAATTTTGCTCAATCTGCAGATAGTAATAAATGCTTCAAATGTGCAAAACTCTCCGCCTATTTGAACAAGTAAAATGACTATTTCATTATTTAATTTGGTAAGCTGCTGCTGTAATGTCACCCTCTTATCATATTGCATCATTTTAGTCTTTCATGTCTTTCAGCACAGCACAGAGCAGTGTACACCTTTTAATTTTTTTTATATTTTCCCTTTCTTTTTCTCCATCTCATTCGGCTTATGTATATATTGTATTGTTCAACTTTGGGGTGCTTGAGCCTGACAATCATTTCGATGTACAACTGTCCCTGACTTTTTTGTGCTCATGACAACTGAATTTCACACATTGAGTTGTAACATCTTGCAAACATTTTGCTTATCGGTAATTAGTAAAGAGGATATCATCTGTTCGGTCCAGCATTTATCGGTATTTCCTGACATTTGAGTGAATTTGATTGATTGATTAATTGTGTTTGCTTATGCTGGCTCGTCTCCTAAATGAAAGGTTATTAATCCACGTGCCAAAAGATCTCCTGGTTGATATGTAGCGCTCGGTTTATAATCTCAATTTATAAGTTCTCCCAAGCATGAAGTACCGTGGGTAATAGTTTTCACTGGCTGGGTCACTGTGATGGGGATCAAAGAGAATGTGAAATGAAGCGAAGGGATCTTTCTCCTCAAATCTGTCTTGTGTCAGCATGACTACTCCCCAACCAACAAACAAATGGTCCAATTGCCTCGTTTCCCTTTTTGATGCTTAGCTGACATGCTGCTTTCAAACATGTCTCTGTGCTCCTCCAAGGAACTGGCCTTAAAAATGATTAATGATAATATCTCCTTAAAAAAGAAAGAATTTCTCAAGGGCTCTCTGTTGGGTGGAGTGACGTGAAAGACAAATGATGAAACACGACAGGAGGGTATCATTACCGCGGCAAATTCATACAGAAATATTACCATATTAGAATTCCAAAGAAAATGCTAATTAGCTATGTTAGCTATTTTTCTGATTTCTTAGTTGAAGATTTAGTATTATTTTTTTATTTTCATTTGCAGACACAGTGGGACAAAATCTTCAGTATTTTTTTTTTTTTTTTTTCATTGTACTTTATATGGGGCAATGTGAGATGGGATGGTAATAAATATAAATAAATGTAGTATGAGCTCAGATCAAATTTGTGTGTGCGTGCATGTGTGTGTTTTGAAGAGATGACTGACATGCCTATAAGTCCAAACAAAGCCATCAGGAACAATTTATTGCTTTGGGTTTGTGGTCTCCTACTGTAGATGATGAATGTGATGCCAGCTGTGAAAATTGTATCCTTCAGAAATGACTCAAAGCACAATGGTCATTGAACAGACATATTTACTCTCCTGCTTTGTAAAAACATCGTCAAAAATTCGCCTCAGCTGGCTGCTCTCTTGTGCTGCGAATCTTCATTCTTGTGACCTTGTTGACCTGAAATGCCACCATCATTATTCTTGGCTGCCAGGAGGTGGGACAGAATGAAACTTTTATAGTGCCCCAGAGAGCCTATTATCTCTCCAGGAGAAAAGGTAAATGCTATCCTTCACCCAATCCTTCCTTCTGTTCCCATTTTCCTCTACCCCTCCTTCCTGCACCTCTCCCCAAACCCTCTCTCTCCTTATTCGCCCTCTGTGTCTCTAACCAATGAAAAGCTTTTCCTTCTTTCCTCAGCTTCCCACATTCTCTGGCTCTCTTACTCCAGACCTCCCATCATTCTTTTCTCCATCATCGTGCACTGTTGCCTGATGTTGACCGAGCCTCAACCTGAGACCACGTCCATATATTTGTTTCACAGGGAATGTAAAAACAGCAGTGATTTACATGTTAAGGGAGCATGCTGACATGTGAACCACATAGCAGTCCAGGGTTCCACGCTTCCTGCTCCCACGGGACAGCCGGATGTAGGAGGACAACCTATTCTTCCTCCTGCTGTGCCTGCCCGGGAGGGCGCGGAGAACATGTGTTAGCATTTAACTTTGAACCCACAGCCCCATAATGCACATCTGGAGTCTCACAACTGCCCCATGGCGTGACCAGCAATCTGTCACGACCTGTGCGTTGTGCTGAAAAAATAACCGATGTGGTCAGGGAGATTGAGATCCATTTGTGACCCCTGACTTCAAAGTCAATCAATCAGCTGGATCCAGATTGCTTTGGGGATGTTTGAAATACGTTTCATTCGGGTGGAACTTCGCGCATAATTAGGTTTTCAACTGAGGCAATCATCAGTGTCAGTTGCAAAAAAATGATGCTATGGGGTTTCATATTCAATCAGTTCAACCAGATGAACAAACGTTTAATTCTTCCAGCTGACCCAAGAGCAAGAGCCAGAAAACATCTTTCTAATCGTGTGCTTTATCTACAGACACACCACAAGGGCCAATTTCTGTATGAAAACAAATAAAACATTTTTCTTGAATTTTTTTCTTTTTTAGGTGGCTGTTATTTTTTTATGGATATAATTACACATTACATAACTAAATGAAAACAAGCTAATCATTTTCCCAAACCATTTCTACGAAGCATTTTCAGTATATGGTAAATTTGCTTCTTGTCAAGCGAAGGCCAACCATTCCTGATCAGGGCACATGTTTACGTTGCCACTGAACAATAATCTGATATGATGATGAATTATTTATCAAATCTCTGATTCAGTGCAAAGATATGTACATCAGGCTAATTAGCTGTTCTAGACTGGCCATAGGTGTAAATGTGAGTGTGAATGGTTCTTTGTGTGTGTGTGTGTGTGTGTGTGTGTGTGTGTGTGTATTTGTGAGTGTGTGTGTGTGTTGGTATGATTGACAGTGCAGGCCATAATTCATACTTGGTTTTGCACATACCAAAAATACACCACTATGCTCTCACATAAACACTAATATACTCTCCTACACACACTATCAAACACTCTTATACACACTATTATACTCTCACACAAACCCTGTTCTCACATACACACACTATAAAACTCTCACACACTCTATCAAACTCTTTTACAGACTGTCATGCTCTCTTACCCTCGCTATCAAACTCTCACACACAAACTATCATACCCTCTTACATACACGGTAATACTCTCTCACGCACAATACTAAACTCTTTCTATTTCTCTCTCTGTGTCTCTTTCTCTCTCTTTCTTTCTCTCTCGCTCAAAGACACACACATACTGTTAAACTCTCTATATTTATATTTTGCCCAGTGTAGTATGTTATACAGAATCACTCATAAGAGAGCAAGACTATGGTTTTGGACTGACTGGAAAGCCTGAATAAAAACAATTTATTGACTTAAACTTTTATTCTGTGCAAGGCGCCGTTTGTCCTGTTTTCTGTTGATGTAGTCTTTGAAACCAAACATCCATCAGAAAATAAGTATAGACATAAACTAGGAGTCAGGGCAAAAAAAAAAAAAAAAACACTGTATATTGAGACAGTTTAAATCTACTAAAGTACGTTTTCTTATTTAAAGTAAGTATAGGCACCCACATAAATCAGAGGGTCCTTTTTGTGACTTCTAGATGTACACAATGATGAATGAATACAACTTTCCTTCACATTCCAAGCGTTATGACATAAAATAAATTGCCTTAAATAAAACATGAGATGAACCTCTGTAAGAAAGCTCCTCCTCATATCCTGATAATGGAGCATTACAGTGAAATATACAGCTCACAATCACATAACATGGGTTATTAGGGACGGTCTTAGATGCAGGCTTCCATTAATAAACTCCTTATTAAAAGCAGATGTTCAAAGCAAAAGGGTAAGGCCAATGCCAAAATGAAGCCCCTGAGACTGTAATGTATGCTTTTTCTCTAAGCCCTTGCTGGACTCACTTATGGATGACATCTTTAGCTGTCAACATATTTATAGCACTGCTTTTGTGGCTTTGAACTTCAAGGACCAGGCTGCAGTGAAGAGGTTTAACCCAAATTATTGCAGCTTGTAGTGCTTATGGTGTACAGTACAGTCCCAGGCACATCAGTGGGTTTAGATTTTATTCTTATTTTGCTAGGATCTTATATCTTGGAAATGTATCTCACTGGGCTTATGAACAGTTGGAAACTGTGGCAAATGGAAATTTAACACATTCACCATTCATTTTGCAAAAAGTCTGCATGTACTCTCCAATTAGTCCATTGGCAATGCCATCCAATCGCTGATATAACTATAAATATAAAAATGGAAGTGAAATAAGAATACAAAGCACCATCTGGACATGTTTATTGATTTATAAAGTTTGCCCTCCCTGTCTGTCAGCTTTCTGAGCACCCAAGGTATTCTCCTGGAACTGTAGGGGTCTTAATGATGACTTGTTTTGGCTAGCTGCTTCATGCCCAAAGTGTTTTATGAACATGAATCAAATTCTGGCAATGCGGTTTTCTTACAGTTCAAGTCTTTGGTCTTAAAACATGATGGATGACATATGGATGGTAGGTCACACATGCATATACTATCAGCTAACTTACAGGTAACTAACAGGTTCCACTTAGAGAAGAACATTAGGAAAGTATGATGTTAGCGATATAGTAAGTGATTGAAAGGCAGACATGAGTTCGGGACAAACGTCATTTTAGGGTCAGGTTACGATTGTTGGTTTATATTGTATTTATGCAACAGTTTATTTAAAGCATCATAAAGCATTTAAAGCTTTTAGGTAATGGATCTGGAGAACAAGACACATTATCGCTACTGGCAATGATGATAATGATGACTCAGCCATGATGATATCGATGGCAGCAAAAACAATTTGGTTGGCATGTTGCCACACACACACACACACACACACACACACACACACACACACACACACATGCACACACACCAAAGATGGCTGTCTTTTTTTTTATTTTTAATTTAATTTAATTTTTTTTAATTATTATTTTTTTTTAATAGGGAGCAAAAATTTCTGTTATGGACCTTAGATTTACACTTTATGGTGGTTTTGAATCACTCCGAAGGGGTTTAATTCATGATAATTACTAGATGTACATTATCCTGTGTATTATTATACATTGAGTTGAATATTTATTTTACTACTTCTAACACATGTATATGGGTTTTAATATCTAATGACGATGTCTTACAGAAAATACACAAATGAATGCCGTAATTAAATGACCTGAATAATATACACTAATCAGCCATAACATTAAAAACATTATAAGCACTAATGATGAATAATATTAATTAGTATATGCTACACGGGAATGGTGTGATCTGATCTGGGGCCTTATTTATAAACATGGCGTATGTCACTTTCTACGTAAAGGATGTGATCTGTAAAAGAAAACTTGATGGGAGAATGTGAGCACCTGTACACACACTCTGAACCATGCATACCTATATTCTGAAGAAAAGGGGAATTGATGACACAGATGCTGAGGTGGTGAACTGAAGTCAGATTGTAGAAATGTATTGTGAAAAGTATGATTATAATTATTGATGCCCTTCACACATTTAATTTTAAACTGCATCATAGGTTAGATCCACAATATCATGACGATTTAATTCAACAGCGTTATTTTGCACTAGGAGTGAGTAAAGAGTTCTTAAAGAGTTCGTAAAGAGTTCTTACTAGAACCAGAAGACACGAGCATATCACCCCCATCTTATCTACACTGCACTGGCTCCCAATTAAAT
>JBCNYH010000012.1:55229078-55239914 GCA_039654325.1 Tandanus tandanus
ATATATACAGTTGTGTGCAGTGAAGATTATACACCACCACTTTTGTCTAAAAGGGCTCCTAATAAAATATCTCTAAAGTTTTTTGGGTGAAAATGTATTGAACAAAGCTATTGTAGGCAACAAGAACCAAAGCAATCATTCCGACAACTATACTGAAGTAAAAGTATGGCTAATAAAAACACTGAAAATACCAATTTTTCAGAAAAATTAAAAGGTGTCGCAAATTGTATTTTTCTGACTTTTGCATAGCATGAATGAACTTCAAACTATATGGAATGGTTTAGTGAGTGAAGAAATTAAAAATACAGTGATGCAGTGATGATTATACACTTAACAAAATGAAGAAATCAAGTACTATTCAAGGAGCCCTTGTTTTACATTGCAAATTCCCTAAATGAACAGATACATGTACATACGTAATATGAAACTATTGAAAACTTGACTCACTCCTGTGTGCTTTGATCACAAACCCTTATCCAATTAGCTACCACTGTAGCATAAACAGACTCTGGGCTGAGATGCCAAAATGCCATGTTTTTATATCCATGTTTCAGTTAATGAACACTATTTTTAGCTTCCGTATGAAGACTTTGCTGCTGCCATCTCAGCAAGATTTATTTTTCCAGCAGAATGCCTGTTTAACAGATTAAAAATATACAATTTTAGATCAAATGTGCACCAGCAAGATTAAATAAACTGAAAAGTAGTCTGAATACTATGGATTTAGATTTTAATTTGCTTGCAGTGTAAAACTACTGCAATGTCATGTACAGCATTTATGCTAAACAAAGACTTCCCATGATACTTACTGAGATTGAAATCAAATCAGACAATATTCACCTCTATTGCACACGTTCATTTGCATGTATTAACAATTAAGTCACTGGCTTCGATTATCATGTGATTGATGGTAGGTCTGTGTCTGTTCATTTACACCGGCATCATTATGAGAACAATTGGAAACAAACTCCTTATTTCTTCTACTTCTTCTTCTTTTATTATTATTATTATTATTATTATTATTATTACTATTATGGTTATATATTTATTTGTTTTTTTATTTTATTATTATTATTATTAGTAGTAGTAGTAGTATTATATTATTATTATTATTATTATTATTGTTGTTGTTGTTATTATTATTATTTACAATTTTATCAATTATACAAATTGCACACTTTTTAGTCCAACACTCTTAGAAAATAAAGAACATAATTGTTATTTTACCTTTAGGTGCACATTGACTTGTCACTTGGACAGCACCCTCTAACATACTTATGTGTACCTTTTTCTGCTTGAGAACATTTTTGGCCCTAAAAAGGCACATATTGGACCTTGATGTCCAATAATGTGCCGTAAGGGGTACATTAGTGTAGACTGTACCCCGAGGAAGAGAAATGGACTCCAACTTTTACCCCTGTTGCTGATAGTGAATGGCATTTAATATTGGTCAGGATAGTAGAGTATCTAGAGGCTTTTTTTTCTGGAAAGAGCTGGGCTTGAGGTAATGTCTGAATGGGAATAACATGATTCTAGGGGGAAAGGAAATGGGAGAACCAGGATGAAAACCCACTTAAAAATAAGAAGAACCTGAACACATACTCATTCATGCAATTATCTAATCAGCCATTCATGTGGCAGCAGTGTAGTGCATTAAATCAGAGAGGCCAGGGAAAATGGCCGGTTTAAGCTGACAGAAAGGCTACAGTACCTCAGATAACCACTCTGCTCAGTTGTAGTTAGCAGAAAAGCAACTCACCCTTGCCAGACCAAGAGGTGGTTGGGCTATAATGGCAGAAGACCATAACAGGTTCCACCTCTTTCAGACAAAAACAGTATGCTGAGGCTGACCTGGGCACAGGCTCGCCAAATCTGGACTGTTAAAGAAAACAAAAAACACCCTCATCTCATGAGTAATAATTTCTGCTTCAAACAGTAGGCTCAGAATTTGGCACCAACAGCATGAATACATGGACCCAACCTGCTTTGTGTCAACAGTACAGGCTGGTGGAGGTGGTGTAGAGGTGTAGGGAATATGTTGCGTGTGGCTGGCAGTCTACCTCTGTCAATGTTTTTTTTATATTTTTGTTGTTTCTGATCTTTGGCACTCAACAATTACAGTCTATACTGGTGTATGATCACCAAACACTGCTGGATCTTTGACTTTGAGTCATAAATCTAGCTGCATTTGATTATGGCGGACAGAAAACCTTGCCCCCACTACTAATGGGGATTACAACTCACCTCTACCGGGCTTCGGCCCCGTCCCACCGGCAGAAGCGTCGCCATCGCTGTGACAAACGCAGCGGCCGTCTGGTGAAGCTAAGGGTCTGTTTATTGAGCTCTTCAACCATTCCCCAGAAAGAGCATGGCTTATTTCCTCATTTATCTGCGTCTCGGTGCTTGCTGGATCCCATTGACACCTGTCTGGTACCTGTGGCCGGATTAGGTGAGGAATTCCGGACACAATGCCGCTGTTCCCCCCTGTTCTGCCAGCATGGAGTCAATCTCCGGAACCAGAGGACACTGTGCCTGGCTCCCCAACATGCTGAACCAGAGTCCCCAGCTCTTACCAAGATTGCCCTGGTAAATGCCAGATCACTGACAAACAAAACTTTTGTCCTCAGGTATTTCTTCAGCTCCCGTTGTCTGGATTTTCTAGGTGTGTCTGAGGCATGGCTAGGTGCTGGTGAGTCCGGTGCTCCTTCTGAACTTCCAGTCAACTGTTGTTATTTTAACTCTCCATGGACATCGGGTCGAGGAGGAGGAAGGGTAATATAAATATAATATGGTAGTATAAAAGACTTTTCCGATTTCTTAGCTGGAATTATGCCTGCCTATGACCGCGTTCTTATTATCGGAGATTTTAATATCCATGTGTGCTGTCCTGATAAGCCACTGATTAAGGACATTTTAAGCCTTATTGACTCTTTTAATTTGGTGCAGTCTGTGTCTGGTCCCACACATGAACATGGTGACACACTAAATCTTGTTCTTTCACATGGTTCGTCTGTGTTAAACCTGGAGCTATGTGACAATGTGTTTTCTGACCACAGGTCTGTAATATTTGAGGTAAATTTTTTGTGTACTGCAGCTAAAATCCGTGCTTCTGCTTGACGATGGCGGATTTTTAACCGTTTCACTGCTGCTCAGTTCTCTGCTGCTTATGAACAGTTTTGGGTCCCTGCTGACTCACTATATTCAGATATGGAAGAGCTCAGTTCAGGGTTTCACTCCTCCTGCCAAACCATCCTGGACTCTGTGGCTCCATTTAAAATCAAGCACCCTAAGATTAAACCTGAGCCCTGGTTTATTGACAGAACTCGTGCAGTCAGACAGGAGTGTCGCAAAGTGGAACACAGGTGGAAGAAGGACAAGCTGCAGATGGACGGACAAGCTGCAGGTGTCACGTCAAATTTTAAAGGACAGCTGGCATAATTACCAGAACACTGTTAAACAGGCTAAAAGAGAACACTTGTCTAACATTATTTCATCAAATTGTCATAACCCATGTGTGTTATTTAAAACCATTGATTCTGTTCTTAATGCCTCTCAGACCAAAGTCTCTTCTGTATTATGTTATACATTTCTTAAATGTTTTGTTGATAAGGTCACCACCATAAGGGCTCTCATCTCAGCTCCTGCTTTTGACCCTTCTGTTCCTGTCTGGTGTTCTGCTGTTTTTGATCAGTTTGAACCTGTGATTTTGTCAGTGTTAGAGGAGGTTGTTAACCGTATTAAGCCCCCAGGTTCCCCCGTGATGCTGTCCTTCCTAGGTTTTTAAAGAGGTTCACTATTGTTAACAACAGTCTGTCTTCTGGTGTAGTTCCTGTGAATTTTAAACATGCTGTAGTGCAACCCATAATTAAGAAACCTGGTCTCGATCACTCAGTTTTAGCAAATTTTAGGCCTGTCTCCAAGCTGCCCTTCCTGTCAAAAATGTTGGAGAAAATAACCTTTGCTCAGTTGAAAACTTTTCTGGAAGAACATAACATCCTAGATATTTTCCAGTCAAGTTTTAAAACTTTTCATAGCACAGAGCTTTGGACACTGGAACTCCTATCTGGCAGATAGAACCATTAGTGTAAACATTGCTGGTTCTGAATCCTCCTCCGCTTCCCTGTTATGTGGGGTTCCACAGGGCTCAATCTTAGGGCCACTGCTGTTCACACTCTGTATACATCTTCTGGGCTCTATTCTTAGAAAGCACGGTATCTTCTTCAACAGATATGCTGATGACAGTCAGATTTATGTACCACTAAAGCCGAAGGATACCTTTTCAGTTACACCTTTTCTTGTTTGCCTAAATGACATAAAGGCTTGGATGGCCCTTAACTTTTTTTTTATTTTAATGACAAAAAAACTGAAGTGATGGTGTTTGGTCCCAGTAGCTCCTGTGAGTCCCCTCCTGGTGACCTGTGTCCTTTGGCACTGTATGTAAGGCCTGCGGTTAATAATCTGGGTTTTAAGATGGACAGTGATTTTAAGATGACCTGTGAAATTTCTGCAGTAGTGAAGTCCAGCTTTTTTCATTTAAGGCAGTAGGCAAAGGTGAAACCCATCCTTTCGTGACAGCATTTTGAGTCAGTAATCGTCTCCAGCTGGTTCAAAATGCAGCTGCACATCTTTTAACAGGAGCACACAAGAAAGATCACATTACACCCATTCTGGCTTCACTTCTTTGGTTACCGGTGTATTATAGAGTTCAGTTTAAACTTCTTATATTTGTTTTTAAATGGCCTTAAATAATCCTTAAATGGCCTCGCCCCGCCTTAGCTCTCTGAGCTGCTTCATTCATACGCTCCTACCCGTCTGTTAGGTCAGCTGATCAGCTGCTACTCGCTGTACCAAAATCAAAGCGGAAGCTCAGAGGGGACCGAGCATTCTCTGTCGCCGCTCCTAAATTGTGGAACAGTCTGCCCTTTCATGTTAGACAGTCTCCTTCACTGTCCACTTTTAAAACCCGTCTTAAAACTCACTTGTACTCATTGGCTTTTGACCCAGTATGAGACTTAGACTTTTATTTGTTTTAATTATTTGTTATTATTTGTTTACTTTTTGATTGTTTTTATGTTGTTTTGATTTGTTTTTATCTATCTTTTATTATTATATGTTTTTACTAATTAATTGTCTTATGTTGTTTTGAATGTTTTATGCTTTGCCTAATTTTTGCTTGTGATGTACAGCACTTTGTTTCAGTCATGGTTGTGTGAAAGTGCTATATAAATAAAGTTGGTATGGTATGGTATGGTAATATCCATTGATACTTATCAGTTATCACAGTAAATGTTAAAGAATACTACAGTCTTTATTACTATTGTTGCTGAATATGTATCAGTATGGTAGCATATTTCTAATATGTTTCTTTTTTTTATCAGGTTTAACTAAGTAGAAGTCACTCAGATTTTTTTTGTTTGTTTGTTTGTTTGTTTGTTTTTTCTTACCTAATCTAGTTGTAGCCAATTCCCAACTGTCAAGCATTGCCTCCATAATATGCGACCGCCAGTGCACATGTATATTTAGAAGCAGTGTAACACACTTTCGAAGGAAAACGCTATACATCCATGACTGGCCAGTGAGCCGGGAAGCAAGTGTGTACCATCCCGCCCACCTTGTTTATTTATGAGTTTATTTATTTGTTTTGTTTTTTGGATTCCATAATTTACTTGTTTTAAGGTCAGATACTTACAGAGAAGCCTGTCTATAAGGCATAATCTGAACCACACGAGTGTGTTTATGCAAATACTACCATTCTTTGCAAGCATATCAAACAGGATATTATGCTCTACAGTGTCAAATGCTGCACTAGGCAGTATGAGTAGAGAGACATATCCACAGAGCATATAAGTAAGCCATTAGTTACTTTGACAAGCGCTGTTGCAGTGTCATGACGAGGTCTAAATTCAGACTAAAACTCCACGGGCATGCTTCTCTGCAGGAAGGAGCACAGCTGGACAGAAATAGCTTTTTGTAGAATTGTACAAATGAATGAAAGATCTGAAATTGGTCTATTTTTCATGTGGTCAGATCATGCAATTTAAGATTAGGCTTTATGTAACGTGACCTCATCAGTGCTTATATACCATTATCCTCTACTTGATGTATCAAACAATGTAGCGTTAAGTGCCGTACTGTCATTTCATCAGACCTCAGAAATGTTCTGGTCAGTAATTAAGCATTGCTCACTGGATTATACATTTCTGCATAATGTCCATACAGATTACATCCAAAACAAAAGTGTCTTTTAAGTATTTTAGCTAGGTAATAACTGTCAGCATGAGCTGTTAGCTACCAATGGCTGCTAATGGGTTATCAGATATGTTGTTTTACCTCAAAAATGTCTCGCACAGCACATGGACATTATTTTTTTATTTGATTTTCCCTCCTTGATTGTGATGTCAGAGATAAAATGGCCACCATGTGAATATTTGTCAAGTTAGCTTAACCCTCTGTTAACTGAGTCCCTTTCTAATTGTGTTAACATTATTTCCCTAGGCAAAAATGTTGATTTTGGGCCGATATTTTTTTTGGGGGGGGAATTAACCCTTTCACCTCATGTAGCAGATATGCTACGCTGATTAATCGAGGGTTAAACTGTCTTTTGTGAGCTTAAACAAACATAAGTAAATTAGCAAATGATCATCTTAAGAATGTAAGAATCCTTCCATTTTCAAAAATATAATTAAACTTTGAATCTAACTCAATCCCCAATAACCTAAACAAGACCAATACTAAGGACACGGTCAAATTAACAGACTTACTGTGGTCATCGTTCCTCGGGAATCGAACCAGCGACCTTATGGTCCCAAACCCGCTTCTCTAACCATTAGGCCATGTCTGCGCCGTATTTTTTATTGTATCTAATAGCTTGCACAAACCTGTCTGTGTACATGTGTCCAATTCTGATATAAGGAAATCTATATATTAAAAAAATACAGTACAATCAAATCCAGGCATAAAATCCAGTCTTCATTCTTAAATGACTTCTAGAAAACATTACATTAATTGATTTAATAATATCAGTTGAACTTTCTCATGAAGGGGAGCAGGATTGAAACAGATTGCATTTCTATTGTATTTATTCATCTGCCAGACGCTTTTATAGAAGTGACCTTCATGTAAGTGAGAATCCAGTCTAGACGGTGATACAGAACTAACCAGAAGCAAGTGTAAAGCTTTCACAGCAAAACTACAACTAAAAATAGCACTTTGACAGTGCTACAATCATTAGTTATGAACCAGGAAGTTAAACCACATGCGATGCAGCTTTAATACATACCACAACTTCAAAGAAAAAAATTAAAACAAAAATTGAAAGTGAGATAATGTACTATTTCATGAAAAAAAAAAATAGCTCATTTTGAAATTAATGGCAGCAACACATCTCAGAAAAGCTGGTATGAGTCAACAAAAGGCTGGAAAAGTAAGTGGTACTGAAAAGAAACCACTGGAGGAATAATTTGCAAATCATTTGATTCACTGGCAACAGGTCAGTAACATGATTAGGTAAAAAAAAAAAACACAAAAAAAAATAATAAAAAATAAAGATAATCCAGGTTGATGCCACTGCCATCCATGACCGGGAGTCCAGCTTATTGGCCGAGTTCTCACGGGAGGGAGGGGTGGCATACATTCACTTCCCTGTCACTCACAGCGATCACCAGCCAATCATGGGCATCTGTGAGCTCATTTGTATGAGGGAGCAGATAACGGTTTCCCTCTGAGTGTGTTAGACCTCCCCCAAATACACATGCGGAGCAGTTCGAAAAGAGGCGGGCGATAGCACTGCATGTCACGGAGGGGGCATGTGCATGCTTACACCCCTCCCTGGTTGGTGGTGGTCGTATGATTAGGAAGGCAATACTTGAAGGGTGGGAATTGGATACAACCAAATTAGGGGAGAAAATGGGGGAAAAAATCGAGGGGTAAAAATAAAAAGATCAGGAAAAAAAAAAATTTAAATTGGAAGTGAGATAATGTTTACTGTGTCTACAAATTGTGGTGCAATTTCAGAATAATGGGCCTTATTCTTTAATATCTTCTTAAGTTTTTTCTTAAATTTGTTTTGAGAAAATTGTTATATTTACCGAGAACTGTTGTTTTCAATTAGAAATTATCCTCTTGTTTTAGGTTACAAATTATTTGTTTCTCTATTAATTCAGTCAAGGGGCAACAGTGACATTCTGCATCGTGTGAATAAAACAAACCTACTGGCATGTACAATATAGTGACTATAATTCTGAATCCGGGAAAATCCTTACCAATATTCTATATTTGCCAAATCTGTATATAAATCTACACAAAATACTAAATACTATAGCCAGCTTAGCATACAGCTTGTCCTCGCCCTTATCTACAGCCTGTTAGCACAAGTGAATGGATTGAAAGAAAATGGTGTTACTCAAAGCTTGCCTCTCCATAACTCATATTTAATCATGTACAGAGCATCTGTAAATATTGTGCTTGCGTTTTTGTTGTGGTTTGCCTAATCACAGTTTAACAAGATTAAAGCCTGGCACAGGCACGGACTTCACGATAACATTCATGAGCATCCTCTCCTGCTATCTCTCATTCCCTTAATGCCTTTTCCCCTCTGTCCTTTCCTTTCCTCCCTCATTCCTCTTCCGAACAAGCTTACGCCCCAATTTCATGTCCATGTGTGTAGTCTGTTTTCGATTCTCTTGCTCTGTTTTTTTTTCCACGATTAAAATCTTTAAACATGATTATTCACTAAACTATGTATAGTAGTGTTTATTGGTAAGTTTGTTATTAATTTTCCTCAATTTTCAACCAAGATTTTATTATTGTTAACTTATGCAATTTGAAGCATATTTTAAACACATTTTCAGAGCAAAGGCAGTAATTACTGAATCTATATCAGGTTGAAATTTGGTCTCATATCCAACTAAATATTTGTAAAATGTGCGGAGAGGAAAGTGCTATTTACCATCTTCCATATACATAAGCTTAACAAATAACTGCCTAATTTACATCATGTTGGCTCACCGCAAGAAAGATCTGGATTTGAATGCTGTGGTCATTGAGGGCCTTTCTATGTAGAGTTTGCATGTTCTACCCATGTTTGCATAGGTTTCATCTGGGTACTCCAGCTTCCTCCCACTGTCCAAAGATGTCAGTAATTAAGCCAGCATTACCTGGTAAATTTGTAATGATGATTACAATACCGTAATACACAGAAAATCATTATTGCAACCATATAACATTGCCTTGATTATTTTCATCTTGCATTGTGAGTTTTTGAGTACAAGTCAAAAACTTGCAACATGTTGTCAAGCCTGAAGCTGCAAGTGAAATTATCCCCGGTAACATGTTACATGGAGTCGATTTGTCATACATGGAAAATCATCTTTGAAAGCTGACCATGTAACGGCGGCATTACTGTAGGTCAGCTGGCTATTTTAAATTGCCTATGGGTGTGAATGTGACTATGGGTGGTTGTTGCATGTGTAATAGACTCGACTACTGCTTAGTTAAAGGTAAAACTAAAAAAAAAAAAAAAAAAAACCTAAACAGATTGTGTTGTAATCTGTGTCACTTCAGTTTGCTTCAAATCGACAAAGCAAAAACTGAATCAGAAAAGTGTGACGCCATGGATTGAGATGCTTTCATCAGGTGTCAACCTTAATCGTGAGCTCTGGATAGAATAAGAAATAATACGATCTTCAGTACAGAGGATGGAAAATAGTGTCGAAAAGATTTATTTAATCTTGCAGAGTGAACATAAAGGAGCCAGTTGAGGTGAATTGAATACCTAACAAGAATGCCATCTGGTAGAGATATTCTAGACACTTTCCACTGAATGGAGACCCAAGAAGAGCTGATTGGGACTGTCTAGAAACCCTCCCAAAAGGAGCTGAAATATGTGGCTGTGAATTAGAGAAGTCTGGGCCAATATTCTCAGCAGTGTTGTGCATGAATACGTTCCTATTTGTGTGAACACTGACCCAAACAACTCAGTTTACAAATGATGAACGTGAATGTGATCGGTGTTCACTCTGGTGATAATGAGCGCCGCTTGTGTTCATAATTGACTGCTTACCTTTTACGTCATTGTTTTATGGCATGCAGCGTGATATCTGAAGTTAGATTGTTTGTGCATTTGAATCAGTTTTATGACCAAACAAGTAAAGTTTGAGATGGAAGAAACAACACATTTTTTTACAAGTTGTGCCCCGACTCATCTAAAAAAACAAGTTTGGATATTTGCCACATTTGTATCGAATTTGAAACAGCTTACTGAGTTGAAGCATCGGAGCAGTCTTGCACATTACTTGTGAAGTACAATAAAACTATGAGTATGAGGCAAAAAATGTATATATTCAGATGAAGCTGACAGCATTTTTATGGACCTGTTGCCTTTGTGTTCAAACAAGAAGTGGACAAGCTTCATCATGAGAAATCTGCAGACCTTGTGTAAGGTCAAAAATCTTGGTGACTGGTTTGCAGCCATCCAGACATGAGCCTTCAAGAAAGCAGGTACAGAAAATTCTGAACAATTAATTCACCAGGAATATTATTAACTTCAAGGCTCAACTGTCTGGGACCGAGACTGTGTGCAAAGACTTACAATATCCTCTTGAGACCCCAATGTCCTCTTATGAGGACATCATATTTTTTCCCAACAATATTGTGTGTATGTCCTTGTAAGATCCTCTTATGAAAGCCATTGGGTATTACTCTTTTCACAAACTTCTTCTTGTTTGAAGACATTGATCATGTTCAGTAGTTATTGGGTGGTGAGGGACAGAAGCAGTGTGAAGAAATGAGAAGACACACAACATAAATGTTTGGGTCTCAGTAGGAGATATAGTCATA
>JBCNYH010000012.1:55247952-55261764 GCA_039654325.1 Tandanus tandanus
GTCCAGGGTGTACCCCGCCCTCGCCCAGAGTCGGCTGAGATGGGCGCCAGCCTCCCCGCGACCCTAATTAGGATTAACCAGTTCAGAAAATGAATGAATGAATGAATAATAATAATAATAATAATACAAACAGTAATAGTAAAAGTAGCAGGTTTGCAACATCACTTAGCCACCGATGTGTGTAAGAGTTCTCTTTCGTTCTTGAAAACTCTGTTCATAGCTGTGAACAAATCCCAGATAAGAAAATATTGGTGAAAGTGCATAAGTTTTAAGAACAAATTTGTGCATAAAAGAAAATGAAAGGAAAGCATTCCAAACTCTCCTGTGACAATTTCCACCCCTGCGCTCCTTTCCAGTGTCCCGTTCCACTGCCCATGGAAAGACATCTCCAGTGTTGTGGAACATGCCGTGCAGAACACACACTGTTGGTGAAAATGAAACTCTGGCTTGTGCATTCTCCTGGGACTAACATACATGGTATCCTGGTAGAGCATAGTTCGAGTCATCACTGTTTTATTTTGAGGCAGTCTCTGGAGCCTGTATACTGTACAACTGACTGGTTCTTCTTGTAGGTGCCCATGCAGAGACCCAGAATCCATGCTTTCATGCAAAGCCTGCAGCCACTGGGTCGAATACCCTGGATGGAAATCAATACAATGGCCCAACATCAATGAAGACAGGCCTGGTAAATGCAAGAACTCTAGCTAATAAGGCTTAGTCTGAATGATTTCTTCTTTTCTCATGTTTGGAATTTGTTGTGTGTAACCAAAACCTGGCTAAGTGTCAGTTAAGCTTTTTTGCAGAACTTCTACTGCCTAATTGCATAAATCTCTAAGGACTGAATGAGGAAGAGCTTTTGTGTTGAAGGGAAATTTTCATTTGCAAGCAACTGCTATCGGGATGTTATTTCAGCTTTATGCTGAAAGTGTAAAGTTGGTGTAAGGATTTTAGTAACGACCAGTTTCTTGGCTTAAATGATGCCAAATTATGACAGGGCGAGTGATTTTAATGTCCATGTTTGGTGCTCTACCAATCCAATGTTAAAGACATTATAAATCTTATCAATTATTTCAGTCTGGTACAGTTTGTGACAGGCTCAATTTAAAAGTCTGGGCATACAGTAGATATTGTTTTGTCATGGGGTCAACCTGTTTTTAACATTGGAAATGTGATGCAATATTTTCTGGTCATATGTCTGTTTTATTTGAGTTTGTATCATAAGACCTCTAACGATGGTACTCATATTAGGAAGTTCAGCAAATGAAAGAACTTTCCATAAATATATTCAATAGATGTTAGAGTAAAAAAAGAGAGTATGCAGCACACACACACACACACACACACACACACACACACACAATCACAAGCAGTGTGTGAAGGACGAAGCCGCGGGTGTCAGCAGTAGGAGACAAGTGTGATTTATGAGGACCTGTCACAACAGGAGTGTCAGTACTGTCATATGCTCCAAAAAGACTATAAACAGGAAGTGTGCTCACGTTAGGGGTTAACAGTGTCTGCAGACACTTTCATGATGTGACAGCTGCCTATAATTATCCATGTCAAAGACGTTAAAACCTATGCACTTATTTCTACCTCAGTCTTTCGGTCTCAGCACACTGACAGCTAGTTTGTCATTCAGATTAGAAGCAAATGTCTAATTTCAGCTTTGGTTCGAGAAGAAACAGGGTATAAATAATCAGGCTCATAGAGTGAAATTGAACGACAGACCATTAAGCTATTATTGCAAATCTAAATTGTTCAGCAAGCTGGATTCACTCATAATAGACAATCTTATACAATCATGCATGCTGTTTAGGAACAGATTATTTAAAATTAGACAAATCTATGTTTGCTGAATGGAAAATCCTCATATGACATTAAAATATGTCTAAATATCTTATTAGAACCCATTTGCTAAAAAAATAAACAATGACTCCATTAATACATATGTTATGAGTGCCTTCATCTAATAAGTCATTTTTGTAAAGAATAATAGAAGGCTTTTCGGCACATACAGTCTATTTTGAACGTTTATATATTAACTATTAGATTATAATTAATAAGATTACAAATGAGGGATAAAGGACTGACATTTCAAAGCTACATTTTGGAAATTGTATTTCTATTGTAGTGACAGTATTATTTTTATGATGTACAACAGTACAAGAAAATCATTTTTGCAAAATATGTTAATACATTAATTGACCCTGCATTAGGAATCAGGTAAACAAATTGTTTTGAGTGTTGCTCAAGCCATAAACCAGGACTGCCACCATGCAGTCCATTTAATTCAGTGGGAATGAAGTAGAGTGTGCATCCAACTTCAAGTTCATGGGTGTCCACATCTCTAAGAATCTGTCCTGGCACTACAATACTTTCAGGTTAGCAGTGGTTAAAGCTGAAATAGTGCCTTTACTTCCTGAGGACAAGAAAGAAAAGTTAAACTTTTTATTACTTTCTATCACTGTGGGAATCCTGACCACCTCCATCAGAGAAAATTAACAAACAAACAAAAATAAATAAATAAATAAATAAATTTGACAACCATTAACATGACACCTCTTATCCCAGTCACACACTGAGATCCCTCCCTGCGACCCTAGTAGGATTAAATGGTTCGGAAAATGGCTAACTGACTGAATGACTATACTTGCATAATTTTTACTGTTTTATGCCTTATACTGTGACTTTGTAATCATCTTTAATCATCAGATATTAATTGACCATGTATCTTATTTTAGAGCATTAGCCTTCGAGAATTTTCAAAGTGCTAATCCCCAATTAAAATAATAATAATAATAATAATAATAATAATAATAATAATAATAATAATAACAAAAATCGGTGGCACAGTGGTTTGCACATCCGCCTCACAGCAAGAAGGTCCCTGGTCCCAGGCATTTTTGTGTGAAGTTGGGTGTTCTCCCCATGCTTTTGTGAGTTTCATCCGGGTACTCCTGTTTCCTCCCACAGTCCAAAAACATGCACAATAGACTAATTGGCTGTTCCAAATTGCACCTAGGTGTGAGTGTATATGGTTGTATGTGTGTTGGCCCTGCAATGGTCTGGTGAGCTGTTCAGAGTGTTCCCCACTTTCGCCCAGAGTTGGCTGAGATAGACGCCAGCCTCTCCGCGATCCTAATTAGGATTAAGCGGATTAGAAAATGAATGAATGAATGAATAGTAATAATAATAATAAGAAGAAGAAGAAGAAGAAGAAGAAGAAGAAGAAGAATTAAAACTTAAAAAAATGTATCTTTAAACATGCTTACTTGGTACCCACTAAGCTGTTAATTACAGATTATTATATACTAATGAGTGTGAGGGGCCCTTCTTCACTGCACAACTGCCAGACAATCTTCACCCCAGTTGAGATTGAGAACCAATTCTTGGACAATGGCATAACAGTCAATATCTGCTATTGTTGTAATTTGATTGTATTGGTATATTATAATTGTATTGGTAATTATGCTCACCTAGGTCCATTAACAATGGAGTGGCTAATTGCCTCATGTTACAGAGTTCCCTTATGTGTATCTTCCATCTGGTTTTCTCTAAGTTCTTTAGTTATGCTGTCATAGTGAGTGTCATAATCATTGCCTGGCTGTGGTGTTGTTTTGGTGTCTGAGCTTTAGGTGGAGGCAGAGCAGGCGGCAGAAACCAGCGTTGCGGAGCCTGGCTAGTTCCTGCTCACACACCTGAGTTACATCTGGCTTAATCAAGAGTACCAACTTAGGGAGCAGCAGGAGCAACTAGTCTTCGCCGGATTATCTGCTTTCAACCGTGGTAATCAGGTTGCTCTCTATTGAAGAAAACTAGAGAAATTCTGTGTTGGAAACTTACCTCTGTCCTCTTTGTTGTCAGCACCCGGTAGATTCCGCACCCGGCAGATTCCTGTCAGCAGTCCTGTAGAAAGTCACCGCGCTCCGGTCTATAATCACAGAGTCTCTGGAAAGATTCACCTTCATGGCCTACCTGTCTGCTTTCCCTCTGACGGCTCAGCTCCCCTCACCACAGCCAGTCCCCCCCCCCCAGTAAGGAATCTGTATTAGCAAAGGCTCTGACCCTCCTTCTGGATTCCACCAGTGACTCTCGGATTTTTCACTATGCCCTTTTGTTTAATAAACCATCTTTACACAACATGCTTTATGGTGTTCTGCTATAGAGTCCACATTTGTGTTTTTGCCCATGTGGGCCATGGCAGTGAGTCATGGTGGAGTCCCTGTTTACCATTACAGTTATGAGCATAGCTAGGAACCTTTTCCTCTCTCTGTGTGTTTATTGAGGAACACATGCTACTTCTGAGATACCAGTGATCCTTGTCCTTTTGCTCTCTGAATCCTGCAATCTTTCCCGATATGCTGCTACTGGTTGGAGTTCTCATCATAGAAGCCCCTCACTCCTGCTGCTGATGATCCATATGGACCTAAATATACACTCAAACTGTGAAGATGACTTTTTACTGCTTGTGATATAACTCTTTTACTAAAATGATTTAGGACTACAATTCCCATTACAGTTATCAGACAACCAGCTAGACTTCATGTTAAACTACAGTGAACCTTCTGCTATATGGTTTGTATTTTTATCAGGTTTCACCCAAATGAGGATGGGGTTCCCTTTTGAGTTTGGTTCCTCTCTAGGTTTCTTCCTCATGTAGTCTTCTCATATAATGCATAGAATTTTCTCATTAGGGATGTGTAGGGCTTGTAGAAGAAATAAATAATAAAAAAATATATTCTTTACCAAATTATTTTGACTATGTTAAGTTGCAATGTTACTTTGTAAAAAGTGCTATACAAATAAAACTGAATTGAATTGATTTGGTATTGCTTGTTGAATGAATGTGTGGATACAATATTATCGAATTACTGGAGAAAAATGCTGCGCTCGTGGAGCTTCAGTCTTCTTGCGAATGGAAAAGCCATATCATAATAAATATGTTTATAGATTCAAAACATTCATCCATCTAAAGTCAATAGACCTGTTATTGGAATATGGTCTGAATCTAGATAAGACCTGTTTGTATTTTGATCTGGGGTAACCATAGAAACAGTTCAGCATGACATTTTCTCCACTTTCAGGCTTGACAGTTTAGAGATCACCTCTAAATTTTCACATTTCCCCTAATTTAGGCTGCACTGTGGGTTTCTAAATGCTAATATATTTATTGAGTACATTTCAGTTTAATGAAGCCATGAAGACAAAAAAATATTCCTGCATATAAATTCAGCAATTTCTGTATATCAGATGGGTTGGCGGTTCCATCTCTCACCAATCAGAATTGTGTTAGCAGTGTTATTGCTATGCGTTTCTAATTAGCGTCTGTCTTCTTGACTCTGATTTTCTGGAAATCAAGAATAATGGTTAGCATATACTCATTGCAATGTTTGTATTTGATAGAATGTATTTTTCACTCTGAGGCATCTTCCAATATTCTTATAAAGAATGCAAATATGTACAAGGATATCCACCAAGAAATATTATTTTGTCAAGAGTTTTTCCATTCAATGGAGGAACTGCTTTATCCTACTTGGGCCATGGGGAGGCTGGAGCCTATCTAAGGGAGTACTCACATGCCATGAAATAGGGCGAAATAGTGCTTTTTTTTCCGGTTGTTTGAAAAATGTGCTGTCTCATCGAAAACCGTTGAATATAGATTATTTTTGAGGATTCGTGACCCTGCACTGGCTGTGTGTCATGTACTGTATTGAACCTGCCCTAAAAATGTAAATAAAACAAATCCAAGTGCTTTCTTTCTTAATGACTTTTTATGCTTTTTTTCTCTGTATATTTTACATGTGACCTCCATTTGATTGTCTCGAGTCCAGTGGGTACAGTTGAATTAGTTATGTATTCCAGCATGAGCTGCTCAGCTTTGGTTTATGGGACAGCTGCTATTTCAGGATGCACTATTGGTTTGAAGCGGATGTGAGATAGTGTATCGAGGAGCTGCATGGAAAAACCTGCACCTTCCTCTACGATGCGTTCATTCCATGTCAGATCGGAGCATAATTGCCTGTTAGAGGTTTTTAATAATTAAACCTGGGGATTTATTATTTATTTTGGACGCCCATAACAGACTAGATCAGCTTTCCAACTCGCGCTGATAAGGGGAAATCCTGTATTATATCAGAGGAGAGATTATGTAGGAAATCTATGTTGAACTTGTTATTCCAGGAAAAGTAAATAAAAAATACAGCAATAGTTTACTGCATAGCCTATATATATTCCCTTAATGTCCCCTGTAATGCATCCCAACGAATCAGATCCTAGCACAAATGAAACAGATCTGAGATCCTCATTCCTCTGCTTATTGTGAAAATCAGCTTGAGCAGTAAGTACACTGACACCGGAATGACCATTTATATTTAGAAATAATATATTTTTATAATACATGTGTGAGATAGCAAGAGGCACGTTGCGTGTAGGAAATATGCAATTTTTTTTCTTTTTAAAACGAAAGTGTAAATAGAGGTGCACAGGACTCCCGCTGGCCGCCTTTTTATAGAAATGGTGGATTCGCGTGACCTGTGCATCGTTTCACGGGTTTTTCTTAATAAAAAAAAAAGGGCGGATTCGCGTGATGTGTCATAATTTCACAGATTTTTCATTGTCAAAAGGGGTGGATTCGTGTGACGTGCAAAAATCAGTCACTTGAGCCGTTCAATGACAAGCAAAAAGGACTGAACTGCTTCCGAAGCTCTGAATTCACGTCAAATTTTGAGCAGGTCCAAAACGTTTTCCAAGACCATGAAAACGGACTATTTACCTCAAAATCGACCGACTACCTCCGGAAATATATTCAATTACCCTCGTACTAAAATTCGCTTGTACATTCGGCTGTGATTGCTTACATGTGAGCTAGGCTTAAGTCGACTGTGGGTGAAGGTATTGTACATCCTGAATAGCTTGCCAGTCCATTGCAGGGCCAACGCCCACACAACCATTCACACACACACACACACACACACACACACACACACACACCTAGGGGCAATTTGGAACAGCCCAGTACCCTAATGTGCATGTCTTTGGACTGTGGGAGAAAACTGAAAAACCTAGATGAAACTCATTCATGACATGTGTCATTATAAACTATTTCGAAATATTATGCCCTTAATTTTACTTAGTATTGAATAAGTTCATAGTATAGTTGTGTGTTGGTAAAATAATAAATAAGCCACAAATTAGCATTATTACAAATTCTTGAATTCTGCCAATGTCAGCATTGGGATTTCCTGAACTTACTGTACCTGGAGACGATTAAGTGATTTATAAGTGTGTTATTTCAACTAATGCTACAGGCTTCTGGGAAAAGAAAAAAAAAATACCTGTAAAGCATAATATGACATAGTGTTATATAGTAGTTATATAATAGTATTCAAAAGTACTATGCTCATATATAATGAGCTATTACATTTATTTGATTAGTTACAAGTTTAACATGAAGTTCAGTCCCAGCAAAATATAAAAAATAATAACAAGCAATCTCACAGTTGCACTATGTTTGTTTCTTTTTTGATTCTTGGAAGATACAGTACATTTTGTTTTTACACAAACAGCTTAGGTGTAAACAACTATGTACATAAAGTATATGGACACCAAAACATTACACCCATGTGTACTTATTAAATGATAAAAAACTTTAACAACTCTGTGCACCAGATTTTGTAACATGGCTTCAGGGATTTACTTCCACTTAATCACAAGAGCATTGGTGAGGTCAGACACTGATGTCAGGTGATAAGGTCTGGCATTCAGCACTCCAATTCACCTCAAATGTGTTATACAGGGTTGGGGTCAGGGCTCTGTGCAGGCCAAACAAGCTCTTTTACATCAAGCTTCACCTAATATTTTTACAGACCTTGCTTTGTGTACAGGGGCAAAGTCATTCTGAAAGAGAAAGAGGCTTAATCAAACAAAGTTACAAGTGAGCTTGTATCCTGAAGCATTAAGATTTCTTCACTGGAATGAAGGAGCCAATCCCAGAAAAACTTTGTAAGGGACATACTGTGTATTGAGTTTAGAAAAAAAAAAAAAGGTCATACAATCAAACAAATAGTCCAATATAGGCAAGGCAGAATCAGAAACCAAGAGGCAAGCAAGATTCATACCATGCGTATCAATATCTAAGGCTAAGAACAGATTCGAAAACTGGAGAGCAAACTATGGTCATACATAGAAAGGCAAACATTGGGAAATAATGGCTTGGTATGCACTGAAAAAAAACCCAGATACAATACTTTGCACTTGACATTAAACTTAGGTGTCTTTATAGATTGACGTTCTCATCAGTGTGAATGCTGACAGGTGTTCTGAGGTTATGTGCATGGAAATCAGAAGTCTGGAGACTGTGAGCGCTGTGAAGCCCGCTTCGTAGTGTTGTGTGAAGACAGGTTCGAATCCACTGATACTGTCACAGCATCATAACATTTGTAAATAAAAACCAGCAGCTGGTAGGAAAATAAAAAATCTTGCAGTTAAAGTGTGCGGAAACATGAATTCTGTTTCACTACAGCTACTTTTATTAGTCTTTTAGTATCTGTCAAACATTGTATCATTCTGCTGGTTGTAATAAATTCCTGTTACTGTTACCCATATTTTGCATGATGAATATAAAAATAATTATTCCATTCATTAATTCATTTTCTAAGTCGTTTATTCACGGTGACAGGGAAGCTGGCACCCACCTCCGCCAACTCTGGGCGAGGGCGGAGTACACCCTAGACAGCTCGCCAGGCCGTCGCAGGGCCAACACATTCAACCATTTACACTCACACTTACACCTAGGGGTGATTTGGAACAGCCAGTTAGCTGTTACCGAATGTTTTTGGGCTGTGGGAGGAAACCGGAGTACTCGGAGGGAACCCACGAAAACACAGGGAGAACATGCAAACTCCACACAGAAACACCCGAGCCCAGGAATTGAACCCCGTCCACTGCGCCATCGTGCTGTCCCGCAGTCCAAAGACATACACGTTAGTCTCAGTGGCTGTTCCAAATTGACACTATATTTGAGTGTGAGTGTCAACGGTTGTGTGTGTTGCCCTGCAATGGACTGGCGAGCATTCACATAGTGTCAGCTGAGACAGGCATCAGCCTCCCATGGTTACATTAAGTAGGCCACACAACATTTAAAACATTGAACAAGTGCATAATGCAATCTTTACTGTAGGTTTTGAGCATATCCAGTTTTTTTTTTTTTATCCTCTTCAAATAGATGAATGTCTTGTTTTGTTGCACATATAAAGGACACATAAACAAGTCAATGTTTAAAGACTACCGATGCTTAAATGGTGCTTCAGTAGTGGAATGTCTCAGCAACAGGTACTGACAACAGATTTAGACATTAGGATTCAACATTACATAATAGCTCTTACACTGACAGTGGTTCTTGATTAGGGCTACTTGGAGAGTTAGTGCACTTGAAGAATGTCTTTAGCTGCCTGTAGCACAATTAATTTCCACACCCCTGTTATGTGAAGCACCCTTCACCAGATTTCCCTGGACACTCTTCCTTCAGCCACAGACTAACCCTTATCTCAGAAGGCCAATGGCACAATCTGATTGGTTCGCAATTTCAGAGATATTAAACAATTTGATATGATCCTGAATGTATAATTCTAAAATCAAAATACGACACTCACAGTTTCTCTTGGTCACCTAGAGCAGGCAATATTATCACTGTCATACTTTTAATAGAGGAAAAATAAATAAATCATGATAATCTCATTTCTGTTTGCTTTTTGTGTTTCTGCATAGCTCCATTTTATTTGTATAGCACCTTTACCAATTCATATTAGTATATACATATACACATATATACATATATACACATATAGTATACAAAATTTTTAAATGAAAACCAAAAAAACAAAACAACAACAACAAAAAAAAAACACTGTGACACAGTACTTATGCTTAGCTGAGCTAACAACTGAGCTCACCTCCCTGATATGGATAAAATATATAAAAATTAATAATAACTATAACTATCTCACTTAAGTTTGCTTTTCATTATGTTTCCATGTTGTATGCTAAAACTTTGAATGAGTCTAAAAAGACACCATTACATAGCACTTATGCAGCTGCTGACAGAGCTTACCTGATTGCTTATGTTCATTTATTTTTTAGGGTGCTTAATACTAATTAGGGTCACGGGGAGGCGGGCGCCCATCTCAGCCGACTCTGGGCGAGGGTGGAGTATACCCTGAACAGCTCGCCTGGCCATCACAGGGCAACACACATACAAGCATTCACACTCACTCTCACACCGAGGGGCGATTGGGAACAGCCAATTAGCCTACTGTGCATATTTTTGGAACAGAGTACCTGGAGGAATCACTTTGTTCCCTTGTAATATATACTAAAACAATCATTTGCTTCAAACTCTGTGGATGCATTGGATAGTGCTTGGAACATCCAAATCAGCCACATCACCTTGCATTAAGTCAGTAATTGTTAATTTTGATGTGAAAATGACTCCCTTCCCGCTCGCTGAAATATAATTTTCTTTCATGGTCAGAATCAGGAAATGTGAATTAGACCGTGATAAAAACACTAACAAAGACAGGCTTGGACTCATCCCACACATAATGCTGGAGTGGGATTTCATAGAGTAACACATTTAAGTTAGCAATGTAAATTCAAATAAATTAGTAGCCAGGTTTCCACTGCAGCTTTGTGCAGAGTTACGCACAGTTATGGTTTGGCATGTCTTGCCCACAGCAAGAAGGTCCTGGGTTTGAGTGCCAGGCTAATTTCTGTGTGGAGTTTGCATGTTCCCCAGGTACTCTGGTTTCCTCCCACAGTCCAAACACATGCATATCTCTTTTCATAATGGTATGACCTAAAGATGTAACTTAGATGTGAAAAAAAAAAAATGTTTGCTTTCAATTAATTAATTAAGTAATTTTATTTGTTTACTTATAACAAATAAATAGAATTACTTTATTATTACTAAAAAAAAATAAAAATAAAAACTTTTTTGATGATATTTGAGAATTTTTCCAAAATCCATCCATTCATATGTTTACCACATATCTGTCAGGGATGTAGGGGAAGCTGGACCCAATCCCAAGTGGCTTCAGACAAGAGGCGGCGTCACACCCTGAAAAGGTCGTCAGTCTACTGCAGGGCTAACACAGACAAAAACAATTATTCACATTCACACCGATAGACAATATAAAGTAGGCAGATTTTTTAAGGGTTTCAGGTTTTTTTATTTGTTTGTTTTTTTGTTTGTTTGTTTGTTTTTTTGGCAATTTAAATTAATCAGAATAATGGAACTACATTGAATGTCAATCATAAAAATTGATTCATTAAATTTTAAATTGATTTTTTTTCAAACACAGCAAAGTCAAGGAAAAAGAGTACAGACAAGTGTTGTGTCAAGAGAATATTGAAATAACAGTTTATTTTATAAGGCGAGGGAAAAACACTCACATATGGTATTATACTAACAGCTTCCAGACACATGCAAAAAAATAAAAAATAAAAGGAAAAAGGGTCTTTTGTATTATTTAGGGTTGCAAAGTTTGCTAACAAGTGTAAATATATAATCTATTCCACAAGTTATACTAACTAATTAACAATATACACAACAATAACTGAAGAAAATATTTTGTTTTCCAGTCAAGCAAATATAATTGGGTTGATCTCTCTCTCTCTCTCTCTCTCTCTCTCTCTCTCTCTCTCTCTCTCTCTCCCTCTGTGTGTGTGTGTGTGTGTGTGTGTGTGTGTGTGTGTGTGTGTGTGTGTGTAAAGCACTTTATAACATTAATGAATCAGGCGAATTTGAACCCACAGAGGAATTAAACTGGCAGACTTTGGCAGGTACAGAGACAGAAGGCCATTTCACGGCTGATAAGGGAGCTAACGGTGGTGTGACGGATCAATAAACACAAGTCAGATTTACACACACATCTACACTGAATGCAAAATGGAATGGCTGCATAGATGCATATGACCTACCGCTATGAGTTAAAGATTATTTTAAAAATATATTTTTTTAATTATTATTATTATGAATGAATAAATTGACTGTATCTTATACAGTAGCTACCTTTGACAACGAATATGAAATCTTTATGTGTAATCTCACATAATTTGCATGATAATCAGGATCAACGGCATGTTATTATTTGCTTCCACAGAAATACACTGTCACAGAATCCCAAAACTCTAACCAGTCTTCACACCACTCTACCCAGCATGCTCTCCAGCGTTCTAGAATTTCAATTTCCACATCACATGACCTCATCTCTGACAGTGATCTTCTGTGTATGAGCTTTGCTTGTCTTACGTTATATGATTCTGCATAGCCTACGCTGTGCTGTTCTTCTGATTGTCTGACTTCTGCTTGCCCTGTGTTTATGAGTATTGACTGTTACACACCTTTGCTACGCCATTGATAAGGTGCAGAAAATCTGCAACTTGCATCCCGCTTTATATCTATTGCATAGCGGTTCTACATACACTACAATCATCAGTGAGAAATTAGCTAAACTGGCTGCCAATGAAAAGCTGTTTTGTGAAATATAGCATGACTTATGTCGGACAGAATGGGCAACGGGAGAAAAAAAAAGAAAAAAAAAGAAATGAAAAAAAAAATGCCAAGAAGAAATAGTTGTTTATTTATGTATATATTTATTTATTTATTTATTATTCTTTTTTAATATGAATAAGCTCATGAGTCTCAGAAGGGTTTAGATCACCAGGATCAGAAGTACCTATGTGCTCTGCAACATTCTTCAGACTGACCAAGAGAATTGGGGAGAACAGCAAGCTCACTTCAAATGCACTTTGCTGTGTGTCAGTGATGCTTGAAAACTTAAAAGAGAAACAGCAGTTCAATTCCTTCTATGTGCATCTGCCTCTATAGCATTCATTTTTGGTCTCACTTGGAAAGAAAAGATCACCTTGTGCTTGAGAGGACAGGTTCCGCCTTTACTTTCCTCAAGCACAGATGCATGACCTGGCTGAGTATTAATTAGTATTAAGTAGTTAAATAGCAATTGGTATTAATAACCAAGATACCCTAGCATCTTCTCTTTGGAGAACAAGCACCCAGAAGGAGCCCAAGAAGAAGGACTCATTTGCACTACAAGTATCTTTGTAAACAAGCCCTTCAAGCCCTTGGCATCAACACCAATGCTTGTCAGTCACTTCAGACAGAGGGCCTGAAAGCATGTGGTCAGCAAGGGACTCTTGCAGTTTGAGGCAGCAAACTGACAAAAACCAAGCCCAAAGATGGTTGTGCAACCAAGATGTCAGAGTTATCTTAGCATTTTTTTTGTATATGCTGTTGCAGGAGCTCTTACTTATGTACTGATCTTCCCAGCCATAGTGGGCACGGCTTAAAAAGTATCCCATGGGTACAAATGCATAATCCGCAAGATTAAAGCCTGCCAAATATTTATGTCATGATTGATTTTATAGTAATATATATATCAGATAATATTATATATTAATTAATAATAATATGATAATAATAATATGATATTAAGATATCAGATAAGCATGAGTGGCATGGTGACGCAGTGGTTAGCATGTCCACCTCACAGCAAGAAGGTCCGTGGTTCGATTCCCGGGATCGGGCATTTCTGTGTGATGTTTGCATGTTCTTCCCGTGCTTACGTGGGTTTTCTCTTGGTACTCCAGTTTCCTTTCACAGTCCAAATACCCATGCATAGTAGGCAAATTGCCTGTTCCAAATCATCCCTAGTTGCAAGGGTGAGTGTGTGTGTGTGTGTGTGTGTGTGTGTGTGTGTGTGTGTGTGTGTGTGTGTGTGTGTGTGTGTGTGTGTG
>JBCNYH010000012.1:55270172-55286550 GCA_039654325.1 Tandanus tandanus
AAGAAGTCCAGTTGCCTCGACTCAAGCTTTTTAGGATTATTATGACCTGGATGATTGAGAATCTACACCAACATACTGGTGCCATTCTAACTCTTACACAGCAAGAAGGTCCTGGGTTCGATTTGCTCGGGGCGTTTCTGTGTGGAATTTGCATGTTTTGCCTGTGCTTGCGTGGGTTTCTTCCAGGTACTCCAGTTTACTTCCACAGTCAAGAAACATGCACAGTAGGCTAACTGGCTGCTCTAAATCGCTCCTTGGTGTGAGTGTGTGTGTGTGTGTGTGTGTGTGTGTGTGTGTGAATGAGAAAAAATCAAAGAGTTGGCTGAGATGAGCGCAAGCCTCCCCGCGACCCTAATTAAGAGGGGGAAAATTAAATGAAAGAAAATGAACGAGTGAATGATGGTTTAAGCCAGGCAAATGCACTTTTATTAAAATGAATACATGAAACAGAAACCTGTACATAGATAAATACCAGTAAAAAGCAGCACCATCTACCATTTCTCTAAAATAAAAATATCATTTATTTTGAAATAAAGAGTCATGACAGAAAAAGAAAATGCACATATTGTGATTATCCAAAAATCAAACATTGCCAGTAAAGCCAGATCACTGTGCTGGCTCAGCAACTGATGTTTAAACAAGCGAAAAGTCACACATGAGCCAAAATATGGGATTTAGCAAGAATGGACTGCCAAGTAAAGCCGCATAAACAAACCACAGAAGCAGGCAACAAAACAGTGACAGGTGTCATAGTAATTGATTTCATAAACCATTGAAACAAATCAGAAGGATTTAGACATAGATGTGTGAAAGATCTACATTAAAAAATTGCTTAGCTATATTAACTGTCAGGAACAGCAGGGCATGTTTACATTCATCCAAAAAAAAAAAAAAAAAAAAAAAAAAAAGGTTAGGGTTTGCTAAGATTTTGCAGGTGTTAAAGTGGTTTTGCAGGTGATCTCATTCATTACCATAGTCTGCAGAGCATACAGATGAACAAAAAAGTTTATTTATTTATTTTATTTTATTTTTTTAAGAATGTGGTATTTTACACATGTCATTAGCAAATGAATACAAATTAAGGGCAGGCTATTAATTTCAAATTTTTTCACCCCATGGCATGTTGGTAAAGCAATTAGTATTGCTGCCTCACAGCTCCAGGTTCAGTCTTGAGCTTTAGGTTCAAAGGTTTTTAAGTTACAGGCCTCTCTGTGTTTGTGTGCATTTACTCTATATGGAATTCTTTAATTTCCTTCCAAACACATGTCACTAAATTGATTGGCTAAACTTATTAGCAACAAAGGTTTTTAGCTATGTCTCAGAGTCATGGACTTGCTCTCTCTGATTGCTACAGTGTTACTACTTACACAATTCTTGGCGCTGAAATACGTGTCTGGACTTCATTTTCCAGGATGCACAGATGCACTATTCTATTCACACGCACAGCTGTTCCACTTTTCTCTAATCATGGTATTCAATTTTTAAGGACTCAACAAACTAATATTGTAAGGTATTCTCTCTTGATCCTGAGAGTCATGCATAAATTTCTCTTTACAATTCTTGTTTTAGACATGTTAAGTTGTTATTACAGTGATTATCATTACAAATAACCATGGGGTGTATCAGAAGCAGGAAAAATGGGCTATTTGAGGATCTGACTGACTATGACAAGGGTTAAATTATAAAGGCTAAATGACTGGGTCAAAGCATCACAAGTTCTACCATTTAGTACCTAGCAAAAATGGTACAAGGATGGACAAACAGCAAATCAAGAATGCTCTGAGTGGCATGAAAGTTCAATGAAGTACACTACAAGTTGAAAAGTTTGTACACACCTTCAACTTCAGTTAGAATGAGTAGATGTGTCCAGACTTTTGACAGGTACTGTATGTTATAGAAGCTGTTATAAATAATTGTTTCCTCTCTGGGATCAGTTTTTTTCCTTCTCCTGAAGTTACGCTGCAATTCACTGTACCCATAACTCTGATTAACTTTCTGCTGTCAAAGTTGTGATGCGAGTGCAATGGGACGGTCATCGAAACTTGGAAATTGGGAAAACCAGGAACTTGGGCAACATCCAGCTAGCTGTTATTCGACTAAGTTAAACCCAGTTAATATAATTTAAATACTACATGTATAGATATCAAATAATAAAATTTTATTAATGACACTATTTAAGTGTATGTGTTAATAAAAAAAAAAAAAAAATAGCTTAACTAATTTGGAATTTTTGGTGTTCAGTAATTTCAGTATATGAGTTCTGGTATACTGTAGTGACTATACTTGTTCTTATGAACATAAGTACCAGTCAAATGTTAGGACACACAAGTAATTTTGTCCATTTTTTTTTTACTGCTACTTTACTTCAGGAGAGAAGGCTAGCATGTGTGGTCTGATTCCACAGAAGAGGACAAATTGCTGAAAAAGTGAATGCTGGCAATGAAAGAAAAGTGTCACAATACAGTATATTGCAGATTGTTGCACATGAGGCTGCATAGCTGCAAACCAGTCAGATGGGCATGCAAGCATTAAAAATGGACCATGAAGCAATGGAAGAAGGTGGACTGGTCTGATGAATCACATTTTCTTTCAGATCATATGGACAGCTGGGTGCATGAGTGTAAGTTTTGCGAGGAATAGATTACAGCAGGTGAAGAAAGAAGCTAGAAGAATGTTACTTTGACATTTATTATTATCTATTGTTGCAGACCAAGTACACCCCCTTATGCCAGTAGTGTTCCCTAATGGAAGTAGCCTCTTTCAACAAGATAATGCACCCTGCCATTCTGCAAAAACTGTTCAGGAATGGCTTAAGGAAAGGAAAAATTTCTCATGTGTGGGAAGTGTTGTGCAAACCATGGTGACCCCATCTTCTACTTACAGGAGTTAAAGGATGTGTTGCAAACTGCCTGGTTCCAGATACAACAACACACTTGGAGTCCAAGCCTTGATAGATTACAGCCATTTTTTGACACAAGTAATAGACCTACACACAACAATTAACAGGTGGTAAATGCACCTGTGTGCTTCTACTTTCATGAAATCCTCTATCAGCCTCCTTTCCTTTTAAGACAAATTGATATCACCAAATAACAATGAAGCACTTTTTTTTACATTGCACAGCAGAATGCATGCTTATGTTAATGCTTTTGTCCCCTGTTCATTTTGTATGTAGAGTGGGTTTTCAATGTGTTTGTCTGCTATTTAATGCATGATTATCCATATAAGTTTTTATCTTCTGGATTTTTAAAATTCCCCATTATACAATTTATTTCATTTCACATGCAAATTTATATGTTAGCTAATCTAGCCAGAATGTCTGTAGAGGCTAAACATACTCATGTCAACAACTTACAATGGCAGACTAAAAAAAGATTACCATTGTTCAGCTGAGCTTTTGAAAGAAAAGACATGTAGCGAGACTATAAAAGAGAATAAATTGGTGCCTCTTTAATTTAAATGGGTTGGGCATCTTAGCATCAAGCTTTGTGTAAAATGAGTTTAGCTTCCCTGGCTTTTATGTGTACGAGTAAATTTACTGTGGATGGATTTTTGCTTACTCCCATTTTCCATGGTTAAATACAAATATGGTCTGCACTAATACTGTAGCTCAACAATAACATTAATGGGCACTGACAGTTGAAATGAATATTAATTACTATTTGGCAACAACAGTAGGCGCAGTCTGATTGGTTGCAAAAAATGTATGGACCAGTACATATGGACCAGTGTGTGTTGCTCTGGAAGTTAGCCATTAGCTAGCTGCACTGTGCAGTCTGATCTTTCACAGTTTTCATGGTAAGGGAAATAAGCCAGAAGTTACTGGTCATGAATGCATGTGGAGACTGTTTACATTAAATGTGGAGTTTATTGTGGACTGGCAGCTGAAGACACACAGGAAATCCAACACAAGCCTAAACAAGGGAGCATAGCATGTAGCAGACTAATAAGTATAAATTAAGCAAAATGAGAATGAGGCAAATTAACCACCAAGGACATGGAATGGTGTTGATGGTGGGTTAGAATCAGAATACTTTATTGATCCCAGCTAATTGTATTAGCTGGTTAAAGTGCCTGTCTAGTAAAGTGGAGACCCTGGGTTCGAATCCCAGCAATGCCTAATGCAGAGACCTTGTGCTGATGCAATTGCTGGGGTCAGCTGCAGCCCAATGGTTAGAGAAGTGGGTTTTGGACCGAAAAGTTGCTGTTTCGATTCCTGAACCGGCAGGCAAATTGGCGGAGCACCTTCCCCTTCCTCCACCTTCATGGTTGAAGTGCCCTTGGGCAAGGTACCTGACTCCCAACTGTTTCCTGGGCACTGCAATGTGGCTGCCTACTGCTCCGATTGTGTGTGCTCACTCTTTACATATGTGTGTGGTCACTTTGGATGGGTTAAATGTAGAGGCAATATAAATAAATAAATACTGAAAACAAGAAAACTGCAACACAACAAGGAAATCCAAGGCTGATGCCAAGACGGCTACCGAAAAAGGAACAACAATCGATGTACGAACAAAGCTTAAATTTACTTCCTAAATGCCGCCCACTCAATTTGCCAGCAAATCAGAAGTGGAGTTTTACTATTAAAGCCCTCACAGACATGAACAAATACTCCATGTTTAGAAGCTGGCAAGTAACAGCTCCTAATCTGAGACAAAAAGGTCAGCAATTTCGAAATTACTTATTCACCTCATTTGTCTGTATGAAGAAAAGTGATAAGCGATAAAATGTAACCATGCCTGAACCTTAAGACATAATACTTAAGACTGAAAATACCCAGCTACCAAAAGTATAAAAGTATCCTTATTACAAGCCTGGCAGTGCATCTGTGCATCTAAGTCATAAACTTCAGGCAATGAAGAAATTACAATCAGGTACTAAAGATTAAATTTTTATTTAAGATGAAATACTTTTCAACTAAAGAGAACATTTTGCATGCCCCCCGACCCCCCTCTTTTTTTTTTAACCTAACATGCCAGAGTGACAAATACTATCACTGTTCCATTACATATAGACTTTTAGTATAATAATTCAATAAACATGAGCTTTCATTCAGCTTTGATGCTTGTGCTTTCTCTGTTTTTATTAGTCCACTAGCACGGCTAACAGAATATGCTCATTTTACAATCACATCTGTTGCATGCCATGACTAGAGCTGTAAAATAAAGACCCAGATGGTGGGTAGGAGGCTTTATTATTTTTTTTTTTCTTTAGCTCAAACTGGTGAGCCTTTCTCATTCTCTCTCCTCAAGCCAATCACATCAACCTCAGGGTCAGTCTGTTTCAGCTTTTAAACTCTGTTCACATTTGGCTTAATGGACAGTGGCATATGAAACTCTATCTTATGTTCCGAAATGGGCGATTACAGCATTGACACAGCAATATGATAGCATAATCATTGATGGTGCTCAGGCAATGGCTTTAGAATGAAGAACCAAGTCCTAATAACAGAGACGAAAATAGGGAAAAAGACAGGGAGGGAGAGGTAGAGAGATTTAGAGCAAGATACTCTGTAGTGAGTTTGTTCAATCAGCATTGGATGCCATATATAATGTCACTGTTCAGTTTTCGTATAGCTCTACAGCAGCTCCCTGGTGTCGCCTTAAACAAACCTCACATTCCTCAGAATAAATCGATACATGGGAAAACCCTGCTGTGTCAACACACAACATGATTCAAGCAAATTGCACCTTTTCCCTAGTTTCATGCCTTCCTATGTGTTTGTGTGTATGTGTCAATGTGTATAGTCCACCAGGTAGAACAACAGGTAGTGGGAATCAACGTGCACCAGGCATGTCTCTCTTTGAGGCTATAAATCTAAAAGTTCACAAGTTATACTTTTTCCAAATGTTATAGGGGGATTTAATTTTACTTTGTGAAATCAATCTGATCTGCCACATCCATCTCACAAAGGGTTTTTTTGAGTCACATTTTTGGAGCATCTTTTTAAAAGCCACATTAAACATCTTCCAGAAATCACTGGATACACTCCCTATTAATTAAAACACACTGGTTTAAAATATCCCTTTTGCCAACCATTCTTTGCACAAAAGCAAATTCAAGTATTACCACAGCTTTAACTTATACCCACCCCTCCAGCAGAATGAAAGAAAGTCTATTGTGATTAGGCGCACGTGAAGCACATGAATATAATGTAGTGCAAGTAAAAATGCATTTAGTTCAATTCAATTAAACCTTTGATTTAAAATAAACCTTTGATTGGTGCTCTCTCTCTCTCTCTCTCTCTCTCTCTCTCTCTCTCTCTCTCTCTCTCTCACACACACACACTCACTTTTTTCTTGCCCTTGATTTTTATAATTGCAATACACAGACCTAAAACATATTTTATTAATGTGGTGCCAAGTAGATTCATAAAAAATTCCAAGTCAGATAGAAGCGGATAAAAGGTGAAACCACTGCTGCGTGCACATTGTGTATTTGTGTGTGTGTACATACACACGTCCCTTTTATGTTAAATCTTAACTGCATTAAAGAGCTTGTTCCTTTGCTCTAATATCAGATTGTTATTCATCAGCAAATCAAATTTTATCATAATTCAAATAATCAATGCCTGATATATAATTAATATAATTAATGTGTTGAGTTTTGTTTGTTTATTTGATTCTTTCTTTTTCTTAAATCAGTCTCCCTTACTTAAAATACTGCAGTAACAGTAAAATCTGAGATTATTGTAATTCTTCTTCTTCTTCTTCTTCTTCTTCTACTTCTTCTTCTTCTTATTATTATTATCATTAGCTGAGATGGGTGCCAGCCTCCCCACGACCATTTAATTAGGATTTAGCGGCATAGAAACTGAATGAACGAATTAATGTATTTTTTTTATTGAATTTTTTTCCTTGGGTTTTATTTCTCTTTATTTACATTAATTAATTCATTCATTTGCCGACCCACTTAATCCTACAGGTGTAGTGGAGAGGCTGGAGCTCATCTCAGCTGACTCCAGGCTGGGGTAAACCCTGTACAGATTGCCAGTCCATGACATTATTTACAGATTATTTAAAAAGATAAATGGACAAGATCTACTACTCCTAGCTCAAGTGCTATGAGCTAGAAAATGAAGTGGCATACATGATATGTGTTATGCTGCTCCTGACTTGGGAAAAAAAAGAAAAGAAAAAGTTTGGAATTATGTCCCTTGGAGCAAGTATGGTGACCTTTGCCCTCCCTGGATGATAGCTGTCATGTGGCAGGTTGGATGGGAATTGGGTACAACAAAATAAGGGAGAATATTAAGGAAAAAGCTAAAAAAAAAAGAAAAAGAAAAAAAAAAAAAAAAAAAAAAAAAAAAAAAAGTCTTTTTCCAAAACCCAAAAAACCAAAAAAAAAAAAAAAAAAAAAAAAAAAAAACGCTTCCAGCTTGCACCATTGCCAAAATCATACCACACCTTAGTTGAAAGCAGCTTGCACTTACCAGAGTACAAGTGAAGTACTTCAGAGGCTTTCCCTAGGTCCTGCAGAAAGCACACAGTGTAGATGCCCCATGTATCACTGATTGCCTTTATTGGTGCCTTAATAATAATAACACAAAATTTATTTTTTTTTATTTTTTTTTAAAGAAATATTTTATATAAAAAGGACCAGTATAGAGGAACAGGACTGCATTGTTCCATCATGAAATCACATGCCTGCACTGACAGGACAATTCTGGGCAGGAGGAACAATTCAGGAGTATTTATTTATGTATTTATTTATTTATTTTTGCCAGTAATCACCACTGGATCCCATAAAAGGTCAGGAGACTTATGCTGTAATGCAGGTTTGATTGTATTATGTTAAAATCCTTTAACATTTTTATGGAATATCTTCACATTAGACATGTTTTGGGCTCAGACCACTGAACTTTGTATTCAGCTCCATGCTTTAGCAGCCAAGTCAAAGTGCTAAAGCTTTCAATGTGCAATAATGTTTCTTCCATTGGAATGTGATTTATTTTCGACTCAGATAAAGTGCTTTGCATTTTGACTTATGGGCAGTTCACTTCAAATTATTTGGTTTGTATCAAGATGAAAAAACAACAACTTAGATTTAGAAGTGTTAGATAATTTATCTTGTTTTAAGAGTTAATTTCTTATTTTAAGTGTTCAACTTTAAACTACAATCTTAAATCAAGCACAGCCTTATCTTTTTTGTCTCAAATAGGCCAGAAATCTTAAAATGAGGTAAATAACTGTTAAAATAAGATATATTACATCTCTCCCCCAAAGTCTCATCAAAATAAATCTTGTTTTAAGCTTCAATAACAAACTCAAGTTGCTTGATTCAAGAGTCACACAAAAAGCATCTGAAAGAAACATAAGAGTTTATTATTGCTGTGACTTCAAGCATGTTCAAGCAATGTGGAATATAAATTATACAGCCTTAACCACAACTACATGGCATTTTTTGATGACCAATGTTTGTTAACAAAACAGGCACAGGAAACACAAAACAGGAAACAGGCAAACTCAATCACCCAATACATCAATGCATCCCTTATCATTTCTCCATATTAATGTCTACTTCTGTAGGCAATAATATCACAAAGACTATATTTTATAGGTACAAACTTATGTTCTTTAAAACTAACAGAATAATAGGAAATACAGTCATGTACAAATTCTGTAGCCTGGGCTTCATTGGGAACTGCCACCTCATATGCCAGCAATTCTGGACTCAAATTCAGTGTCTCATAACGCTGGTACTCAAAAGCAACAGAACACTGGGAAAGCACCATCTACATCTACAGTAATCATAGATTTACCAGTAATGTACTTATTGCCATTGAGGATGTACCATTTCACTGAGACAACAGATTGTACAACCTCTATGCCTAAAAAACCTTTGACTTTTCTCTTAACATAATCAATATTTTAGACAGCTGAGACAGGGCCCGATTCTCTTTCATTAGCAAAGATTGGATGCTCAATGCCTATTTCATTTTGACAGAATTCAAGGAACTGATTATAGCTTGCAAGCGTTTAACAGACATTTTAGAAATTTAACTTAGAAGCCCACTGCTTAAAATAACTTTTCTTACCTTCAAATCGCATACTCATACTTCTAATTAAAGGACCAAGAGATATGATTCGGCTAGGTAGATGCAGCATGTAATGCTGCTTGGGTATTACATTGGCTTCAGAAAAAAGTTCATTGAACTGATGCAGATGTTGCTCAATCATTCGTCTGAGCCGTGATACAGTTTCCAAAGAAATAACAGGAGCAAGGACAATTTGAACAATCTCAATTAACTTGAGAATAAATTTGACATACTCGTTGTCCATATCATTTAAAAGAAAAGGTAGTATTTTTTAAACATATTAACATTTGTCCACATGATTGTTTTAATTTATTGTCATTAGCAGCTAAAGTGCTGGCACTAAAAGGACATGGCTTCTCTCGTATATCAAGAGGTGAGTAAGAAAAATTTAGAATAGCTGAGTTAATCTCATCTAATTCTATCTGTCCTAATAGAATCAGGTTTTTTAATTCAAGCTTTCATTTCATTGGTGCAACGCCTTCAAAAATTACATGCATTATATCCTGTGGAGTTTGTTTGATCAGGTCAAATGCTGGAACATCAACTAGTCTGCTTCTTCTGTTAATCCTGTAAGTGGTTTTGAGGGATGCTTTCAATGTTTCTGTGCTTGCTTTGTCTATTTCAAGACACTGCCTGATGTGCTTTTCCAAAGTTCTTTCAGCAAACTTATTCTCCTCAAAAATACTATGCATATCCTCAAAAATGCATTCCCAATGTCTACATTTGCAATAAGCAAAACCGACACCTTGTTTAAATCACAGCACCAAACAACTCAGTTTCACCATTTGGGGTTTCAATCCTAACACCATACTCTTTTCAGTATAACATCAACACCCCACTGAGAAATATAATTTGCCTTGGCAATAGCAAGGAGTCTTATTGCAGCCAACTTGGACCTAAATTTTGTATCAATATTCCTGAAACTAGAATAAAACATCAGTAATTTATTTGCTGAGGCATAGGGGCCCAAAGGGTTGCATATTTCGATTTTATCAGTGTACAATAGTATTTGCAATGCATTTGGCCTTTGGGAATATAATGGATGGGATGTTAAAAGGGCCCCATCTGTAAAATCATACAATAATCCCTCTCTACTTCTCTGTGGTACAGTGTTCAACATGGTAAAGATTCTGGAATTGGTCAGTGACTGCTTAAGACTTTGAATGAGTCATACATAGTAAAAAACTTTTGTTAAGGCCATGACCCTTGAAAGATCAGGCTTTACCCAACAAATCTTCTGGGACATTACAATTTCCTCTGGGTTGACTGGATTAAACAGTTCCCGGATGGTTTTATTCTGTCCATAAGCTGTGGTTGAGAAAGGATCCATGAATGTATCAAATGTAGCCAAAGCCTGACGTTGAAGCTGAGAAGTTGTCTCAGGATTCTCTTCAAACACCCTTCTGATTTTCTCCCTTAGCGTGTCAAGGAGAGCAGTTTGGTATGGTTGCACCCCTGAGATGTCACTGTTGACAGTTCTTTGTGAAAAATGTTAACATTTAAACTCTCTCCCCCCCATATAATTACTGCTAACAGGCCCATAGTTTACATTTAAAAATTTAAAGAAAATGTTATTTATATTTTTATAAATATTGTTTCAAGGAATTATTCACAAATATGATATTAATAGTCAAATTGTCAAGACAAATTTACCTGTGACAAGTGGCACTGTTCCTGGACACTGATGGCAAATGCCACTGCAGATCTAGCAAGTTCAGGTCTGGTTCTGGATGTCACAGCAACAGCTTCTTCCTTTAGAAAATGAGAAGTGTACATATTTTTATGAGTGGGTAGATGGACACAATCAGGGCTGTTATTGATTTGAAATGGCTTTTTTTCCTTACAGTGAAAAATATTTTTTCAAGGTTATTAGGTAGACTACAATGCAATCTGCAAAGACAAGATGATACAGTAGGCCAGAGGTCACCAATCCGTCGATCTCGGAGACTGTCTTTCCCTGTAGCTCCCAAAAATAACAGAAAAATTAATACAGAAACACATGGATCTATGCCTGATTAATGTTCGGTTTTGCAAGCTACTCTCTTTCAATCTAGCTTTTGTATTTTTTCAGTGTAGCGCTGCATTAAATGCGACGTGTGCCGTGACATTTACTGTCGCAAATGTCAATATACGAAACCCTGGTGAGAGCGTGCAACGTTGTTGACATGCAGTTAGCTAGTATGATGGAGGCAACACGAAAGAAAGCGAAAACCTACAATTTCCATTCAGAATGGGAGGAGAAATTTCTTTTTACCACTGTCTAAGCGAGGAAATTTGGAGCGGCACCACAACACAAACCACCAGAAATTCAAAGACCGCTTTCCACCAAAGAGCTCAATCCGGGTTAAGAAAGTTCAAGAGCTGAACTCGGAGTTGAAGGCTCAGCAGTCGCTTTTCTCCAAACCAGCTTCAACTACATTTTGCGTCAAACACAAGAAACCTTTTACAGATGGGGATTTGTTTAAGGAAGCAATGACTGTCACTGCACAGACTGTTAGCAGCAATTTAAAAAACAAAGAAGACATAAAAGACGTCGAGTCCGCATATGGAAACCTACTTCTCCATGTTGATGTCTGGTGGCTGAGTCGCGGCAAAGTGCTGCAGCGTTTTGTTGATTTGCTGCCTGAAATAAAGAGGTTTCTAATGACAAGGGACGTCTCAAACCCATTCCTGCCTATTGATATAGAGGAGGTAGCAGCCAAATTCCAGCAGGTATTTGCTCTGCCATGTGGAGTTGACATGGAGACAGTTGATTTGCAAAATGATGTGGAGCTGAAAGCCAGATCACGGGACAGTGACTTTTGGGGACTTCTCAGCAGAGAGAAGATTCCTCTCCTCAGTGCATGTGCAGTAAAAGTGAGTGCCTACTTTGGATAAACTTACCTCTGTGAAATGGCATTTTCCCAGATGAAAATCATCAAATCAAAGTACAGGAGCCGACTTACAGACAGACACCTCACAGATTGCCTCAGACTGGCTATTTGTACTTATGAGCCAAATTACAAGGCAATCACAGACAGTGTTCAGTCACAGCCATCACACTGACTTAGTAATGATGCATGAGATGGGACACAGAACTGCACTTACCTGAAAGTTCAGTTGATAAACACAACAATATATGGGTAAGTTGTATGATCTGCTCACTGTGTATTTTTGTTTTTCTTTACTCTTGTTTATTAAAATTAACATTAAAGTGTCATTATGCAGGACAGACGCACGGATGAAGAACAGGATGCACGAGAGGGAAAAACTTAATTTTAGTCCCACATTAGCTTCACTGGTCTCAGACCTGAGCAACTCTATTGTCTATATACGAGTATGTAAGAGGAAGCATTGTTAAATCTTTTTTTTGTGAAGTTCGTTCGGACAGCTCCAGCTGTGCGCAAAGCGCACATAATTAATTCATCTAATTGGATATGTATTGCAATTGCTTGTTTTAACTTGGATAACATCGTATTACGGAGATAAATAACTTAGCATTCACTGGAGACAATTACATGAAGGAAAGTGTACAGCACATACTCAAATCTGCATGATTAGCATGTGCACTCACGGTGTGGATTCAAGAAGGCAACGCTTTGAATTTGAGTTATTTCGGTTTGCCGCGCTTGAGTAACGGAAAGATTAATGTTTTTCAAACGTCTTCCACCAGAGTATTTGCTTAGCTAGCTAGCTGATGTTAGCTGTTGTGCACTTTTGCATGCTAGCTAACAATCTCTGTTTGGCTGTGGGTTTTTGCTAGCTATTGCCTGTTAATGCTTCAGGGAGCTGATGAATCCAGAATGGATATTTTTGACGATGCCACTCTATCGGTCTTGGAGGGTAAGTCATGAATAAAGTTTATATTTGATGTATTGATGCATACAGCATATAGCTTATAGGAATAATAATAAAAACTGATAGATGAAGAAAATCCAGTTAGTAATTTTCAGTTCATTATCTGATTTGTTGAGTAATAGCCATAGTTGCAGCCCAAATTCACTGATTAATCATTAAAATAATTAAAATGTATTAATGATAATATTTAAAGTCCAGACTTAACATTTTCACCCTCGCTTTTGTTTTTGACAGGCATCTTTGGGAGATAGGCTTATAATTATTTTAAGCTGATTACATACTGACATTACAGTAATTGTACAAATTGGAGGCTTTATAACACAGACAAATAGATAAACAGTTTACAAATATGGGATTCCAACATCCAGCTAGTGAAAGGGATCCAACTTTTAGTGTACTGTGTTGGAGCTCAGAAAGACAGATAAATGGCACCTCTTTATGTTGCTTGGTACTGCAGCTTGTCATTGCTTCACCTCAAGATAGGTATTTGTCATATATATTACAGCTGCCAGTGTTAATGAGGCTTTGAAAGGCCTTGGCCGGGATGACCTGAGGGATCTTTTTCCTGGCCCTGAAAACTTTCTCAGAAGAAAGAAACTTTGGGATTTCATCAGTCAAAATGTAAATACAAATTAGAATAAGTAATAATTATTAAAGTCACAATTGTACCATATTTGTAATGGTCCTAATGCATTTTGTTTTCATCCCACAAAATCCTAATAGTGTGAAAATACCACGGACCAAGATGCCAGCACTTGTAGTGGAAGCGGGATTATGCCCTCAACTAGTGCCATGCCAGCATCAAGCTTCCACCCCCATATCCCAAACTGCTAAGAAAACAATGAAAATGCCAGACCCTCCAGAGTATGTGGTGTACACAGATTCAGAGTTAGACATGGTGCGTAGTCAGTACTTTGCATTGCTCTGCAATGGAAAGGAAAGGAACTATAAGATGTCAAAGGAGCTATGTTGCAAACTTGTAAGGAACACAATCACCAGCATGGTTGCAATCCTGCATGCTATTCCCATGGGGAAAGAATTAAAATACTCCTCCAAATTGGAAATGAGAGCCATGTCACAGAAGATTGTCGACTATTACCCCATGTTACATGATGCTGATGCAAATATGCCATATGTAAATGATATTTTTTATTTATCTAAACCAAAACTGTGGGCAGGTCAGCAACAAGACAAACAACTAATCTAACCGTCTTTTACCACAGCTGACCATCTACACCAAAATGTGCAAACGACTCCAAAATATAAAATCCTCAAGGAAGAGGCAGGGCTCCGTACCACAAAGAGGAGAGGACAAGACGGCTCTCTTCAGTGCAGACAACCAAGACATGGAGACAGATTGCACAGACACAAGCAGCTCAAGTGATAATATCATACTCTTTAATGACATCAGCAAGGACAACTCCAGTGCAGATGTGCAAATTGTCTGCTAAAAATTAAAGGGTGCTTGTTTTTGTCTAAAAAATGTCTAATCATGTAATGAAACTATAGTTCGGCACGTTTGTTGAACCAGAGTTCCTGGCTAGGCATGCACTGTGTTAATATCTGCCTGTTTTTGCTTGTCATCATGCTTATACATGTATTGAGAAGTTTTTCATTATTTCCCAAAAAAAGCATCCCCACTACAACTACCCCCTCTGTGCCAAGGAAGCCAAAGAGTGGTACCAAAACCTCACTGCTGCCATCTGAATCAGCCTCAGGCTCCTCACCCAGGACTGTGATCGCTTCACCAACCACACCTGCAAAGGATGTTGTTGGTAAGCAATTAATTTAAATGCTCGACTCATTGATTGCAACCTGATCATTTAATCAATGATTTTTTATAGTGAGCATACACTTTCAATACATTTTTGTCTTCTCACTTTTTACACATTGTTCTTGTAATTGTTAGCTGTGCCTTACAATAGTTTTGTGTATTCCGCAAGGTTATTACAGTGTTATTTACTTTAATTAGTTACTTAATTTACTTAGTTATTTGCTTAAATTACTCACAGGGGTTCCAGCAGATCTTGAGTCTAAGTTTTATCTCATCGAAACCTGTATTTCAGGATATGTTCATTGAAAAATGCTGATACATAACTGAGAAGGCTGAGAATTAGTTTTTTCTCTTTTGTGCATTGTGAAAAAATTATACTCAAATGTCTTTATTGTAAAGATTGATTGATTGTAAGAATGTATAGCAACCCTGACTCACTGCTGATGAAGTTGAGTGTTAAATAAATGTTGACTGCTCTTAAGCCATTCTGGTTGTGATTTCTGTAGGAACCGTTAAGATGTATATATATGTATATAAAAATAAAAGGACTACATTTTCATCCCGACAAGCCTGTTTCGTGGTTGGCTGCTCATCAGGAGAAATCCCCTGATGTGTGGGCAACCACTAAACAGGTTTGTCGGGATGAAAATGTAGTCCTTTTATTTTTCTCACATACCATATATATATATATATGACTGTTCTACGGAAAATCGACTCAAGATTTTTTATATATATATATATATATGTGTGTGTATAATTTTTTTTACTAATCTTCAGCTTAATTTTCCAAAAGTAACAAAACAAAATATGTAATTGCTTATTTTTAGTATATTTCACTGATTTTGAGGCTGTAAAAAGTTTTAAGTAAACTCATCTTAAAACCAGCATTTTCTGCTTATTGTATGCTTATATTTAGTATATTTCACTGATTTTAAGCTGTAAAAAGTTACATTTTAAGTAATCTAATCTTAAAACCAGCATTTTCTGCTTATTTTACGCTTATATTTAGTATATTTCCCTTGTATTGAGGCTGTAAAAAGTTACATTTTAAGTAATCTCATCTTAAACCCAGCATTTTCTGCTTATTTTATGCTTATATTTCATATATTTCACTTGTATTGAGGCTGTAAAAAGTTACTTTATACTTTAATCTTATCTTAAACCAGCATTTTGTACTTATTTTAAGCTTTCTAAATACATGTGTAGACATGCTTATTTCTAGATTTAACAATCTTAATTCAAGAAATCTTGTCAAGTGAAATTATCTTGCTGCATGGACAGATAATTTCACTTGTTTTAAGACCTTTTTCCTGAGATTTAGTGTTTTTATCTTGTTTTTAGACACCCCCTTTTTGCAGTGTAATCCGTACACAATGCTGACTGATCTGTAATGAACACTGACTGATCCGTACTCAAGACTGAATAATACATAGGGCTGATAAACTCCCTTCTTTAACTATTACACTGTTATGAGTATACCTAACAACCTCTCTCTCTCTCACACACTTTCTCTGTCTGTCTCCCTCTTCCCACACACACACACACACACACACACACACACTGTCTCTCTCTCTCCCTACACACAAACTCTCTCTCTCTCCTTTCACACACACACACACACACACACACACACACACACACACACACACACACACACACACCATCTCTCTCTCCAATCGCAAAAGCACACATATACACTCCAGCCACACGCGTCTATCTAGGGAGGCGTC
>JBCNYH010000012.1:55286650-55298096 GCA_039654325.1 Tandanus tandanus
CAGTTCATATTTATTATTGTTCAATTTATTGACGAAACTCATAATGTAAATCTAAATATTTTAAACAAATAGGGAAAGGAAATTGCATACAAATGGCCCAGGGTTTTAACCTCAAATTATTTTATATTTCAAAGGTGTTCTGCAATTTGTATTAAAGGTGATACATGTAGTGTAGTGAACAAACATATGATGCACACTCTGTCTAATTTTCAAGCCATTGTAGGCCAACCTGCATACGAGATGATGGAGACTGACTCTGACTGGACTCCATCCCTACATCTGGGCCACACTGACATTAAAGCCCCCAGACACAGCACGCTCTGCAAGACGAAGTCATCACAAACCAGTGACCAGCTATAGTTTAGAAATATAACCACTGAAATATCACCATATCGATCACGTGACTGACATATATGCTGTGTTTATAACTGGTAATGTAATTCATAACGTACCGTGGTAATATAAATGAAAGAGGCAGAAACATTGATGAAAATGCCTGAGCAATAAACTGCTCATTCTATTGTGCTGCATCCCTCGTGAGCACCCCGGGACACCAATAACAACAGGTGTAATGACGTCACTCGCCGGCACACTTGCCGGACTGAGCTAATCTGGTCCCCGATTTCACCGCCAGCTAGCGCCTTTATTTCATCTAGTGAGCCTGGCTGGCTTTGGTTATCAAAATAGAGTACTTTACCCTAATTTTTACAGTAACGTCTGAGAGTGCAGGTGAACATTGGAAAAATCATCACCTGGTCCCAAACATTCTAATTTACCCGTGACAATGTGGGCTTTTTATTTATTTATTTTTTTTTTTTTTAAATAAATCCAGCTATCTTGCTGAGGATGGCCTCATATGGACATATATATGGACAGCCTGATAAACCATGAAGGTTGCTTTGAATTGCAGTTGATACAAACAGTTTTCCTATCATGGTGTAACAATCTCATCTGATCCTCTCCCACTATCCAATCAGCAAGCACCTCCACCCGAATACTAACCAATGGACTTTGCCATCTCATCATTCAATCACTGCACACATCTGCTGCAAGCTCATCATTCCTGGTCACCTGATCCATCTGCACCTCCATATAAACCTGGACTCTGTAGCTTTCCTTTGTGAAATCTTGTTGTGTTTTTTCTGTGCCTGAATGGTTATTTTGACTTTGTTCTTTTGCTTACAAAATGCTTTGTTGTTGCTCTGCAAGCTGATCATTTTTACTTTGTTATTAAAAGTCTTTCTTTTGGGCAATCTTATGCATTTGTGTCCAGTATTTCCAGAAAGACGTTACATATGGCTTGGGCCTACAATTCCCTTGACAACCTTAAAATTGCAATTGCTTTGAAGAGCCTTGTACCCCAGTCTCTATCAGTGAACAGTTAATAACTCTAACAAAACTGACTTCATGTTAAAGGTCATTGGCAAATATAATTTTAGGTCCCTTAAGTAGAAAATATGTCAACAAAAGAAATTGATGATCATTTGCTGGTATTTCTAAGAAAATCAATCATTTATCAACTGATGCTGAAGGTAAATTTCTCGTTGGCAATTTACATGACCACTCGGTACGTCACATCAGTTTGGTCAAACAACGGTACAGCAGACTATTTCCGGTTAGCTTTATTTACATGCTGGAGCGGGTTCGTGCTGGCTTTCTCTGTATTATGATCATGCCTTATTGTAGTGCCATGGGCTGCAATAATGGGACTGGGTCAGGAAAACATGTTATCTGTTTCTATGTGAAAAGTACAGAAGAACAGAATGGGCCATTCATTAAGCAACCTGTAGGTGATAATGACTGGAAGCCAGGCTAATATTCCTACCTTTGTTCCCATCATTTCATGGAGGAATCCTTTGTCCACAATCCCAGCATTGTGGAAAGTTTGGGGATGTCTTTGGGGCAGAATACACTGAGGAGGGATGCTGTACTGATAGTATTTATACAAAAACATCGCAGCAGAGACGCTTTGGAGAAAAGGAGAAGGCTGGAGGTATATTGGCTCTAATTTTATAAATATATATCTACTATAATCTGCAGTATGTCTATAGCAGAACCACAGAGCTAGATGTAGTGCTCAGCATACAATAGTACCTTTGTGGATTACTGTAGCAATGTACATGTTTCACTGTTGTTTGTTACTTGCAAGTTATATTCAGTCTGAATGGAGCTAACAGCCTCTGGTTTTCGATACAAAATATTTACTATGATACAGTAACAAACTATTTATACCTGGGTTTTTACATGTTTATGCCTTTTATTCCTCTTATTTGTTTTACACTCCGCTCGGTGTATGTCTGTACTTTGTTTAATTCTAACACTCAATGCAGTGCTTAAATGATAGCCGTTTGTGCTAACATGTTCTCTGGTTAGCGTGGCTTGATGTGTGCATCTCAGTAAGGCAGATAATAACATGTATGATTTCACATTTTATAGCAAAATCCCGAGCTCGAAAGCCTTGAGCTCGATTTTGTAGTTATGTTCGTGCTCACAGGCAATCCAATGCATGCACCGCCATCGCTGTGCACTTGCACTACTAGTCAGTGTTTTTTCTCCTTGAGGAGAAATAAGCTTTCGAAATCCATTGCAAAGACAGTTATATTATGGCTGTTTCGGAAATAAACACAAACATTTTCAGAGCTCTGCTTTTAGGCAGCGCCTAAATATTTATATTATTCTGAGTTTAGATAGAAAAGTAGGATGAATTTACCCAACTGAAAAATCCTGCTTGTTCTAAGCAGATGGTATCTGGTGAGGACAAAGTGGGGTTTTTTTTTAGCAGTAAAGGTTATAACCTGCTCATGTACTTAACTTTCCTTTAACTTGATTGTACATTAACATTAAACAGGGAAGCTGAACTCTGAATATTTTTTTTTCTCTAAACATAGAATATTAAATAAATATGTTAAAAGAATATGTTAAACCTGTTAGAATATTTTAAATATAACACCAGAGAGGAAGTATTTTATGTTATTTATTATGAAAACCCTGAAAATAAGTTATTAGGAAATTGTGATACAAACCTCAGCAATTGCTATACAAAAATTATGAACATTTCAGACCCTGAGGTGTTCCATTAATAGATAAATCAATATTTGTAGTCCCTTTGCATTCACTCTTGCTTGGTATATTGAAAAGTAATGAATCTGAATGGCCAAATTGATGTCATGCACAGCAAGTTAACAACAGATTGTGCAGTGTTCTGATAGATGTTTCACTATCCCTTCACAGTTATTCTGACTGACTTAATCCAATTCAATATTTTAGCTGTGAACGAACATAAAAAGAAAAGCCATGTCAAAAAAAAAAAAAAATGCTATATGACCTGGATATTTGCCAATGACTTTTAAAGCTATAATTAATTTCCTTGTTACACAATTTTGTATGTATGTGTATAGCACACTATTATATACAGTATGTGCATTTATTTACAACTGCATTCCCCACAATCACCTCAGGCTTGCTCAGAGAAAAAACAATAAATTCCTATGTCTGAAACAAAACCTATATATTTCTGTAAAGCTACTTTTTGACAGTGCCCACAGTTGAAAACGCTATACAAGTAAAATTTAATTGAAACATGGAAATATTCCCATGTGCTCATTTCCTTGGAACTTTGCAGTTCAATTTGAGTCGGTAACACCAAATGCTTGCTATGTCATGCTTTGTCCCTCATACGTCACTATCTAGTTCTCCACTTGAGAACTAGAACTGGAGTTATCCTCTCCTTGCATGTCTATTAAGTCCCTATATTCCATTTGGACCACTTTCCTCAATTCAATTTTCTTCAGAATTAGTTGAGGCCATTACAGCTGTCAAAATAATTTCTACTACATCCTCAATGCATCCTGTCAGACAATAACAGACAACAATCATGTCTAATGTCTAGTCTGCAATACTTTTATAAAAATAAGAATAAGCCAAGTTGCTATTGCCACTCCCTGTTGAAGAGGAGAATCACTGGACTCTTGATACTGATGTCAGATAGAAATAATTCCAAATTATTTTGTATACAGTGGATGTTGATCCGACCCCACCCCAAGTTCACCATGGGCTACATGAGGGTCAACGAAGCGTGTGATCTGTAAAATCTAAAGTAAATTCAAGGGGATGGTATGCTGTGTAACAATATGACATGTTTAAATGCAAGTGCTCAGGGCTGATAGCAACTGTGCCAGCATGAAATATTGTAAAACTAGAAATTAGTTACTCTGGGTTATAGCTGAGAGGCGGTAAAACATCCACAAGTTTCGCATGTAGTTCATGCTTCCAAGTTTCCCAAATCTTTCTTGTGTATTAGTGCCAGAGACTTTAAACATTTTGAATACATACAAAAGTAAAGTACAATTAACGAATAATAAAACATTAACATTAAATGATGAGAATAAAAATAATTGAAACAAATATCTGATAGGAGTGTGGTAGATTGTCTGTATATTGCTGTATTTATATAACCATTTGTCATATAATGAGAAACTTGGTTTAATTTAATCATATGTTTCCCAATCACATAATTTAGCAGTCCATAAAATAGTATTTGGTTTTTTTTATTTTTTATTTTTTTTGTATTTTTAAGCATTTTTAACAAAAATGTTTTTGTTAAAAATGTTTTTAGCAGGGCTATAATGGGGACTGTGTGAAGTGGATTTAAAAGATGCATAGATGCATAGCTGCATTCACATTAAACATAAAACATGTTGTATGTTGAAATATTATGAAAATTGGTCAGATCTGTAAGTCAAATGTTATGACGTTCCTGTGAAAGTAATACGATTGTTGCATGACCAAAAAATGCCCATATGATACTCTTGTGATGTTGACATGTGACCGCTGTATGTTACATGACATAAGTATGGCTAACACTGTCATAAAAATCTCATTATTTTAAAGGAGGGCAATCGTTGGACTATTGCAAGAAAACTAAGTGCATCAGATAACCCAAAAAACATTTAAAATTTGAATATTTATCAGTGCACAGTCGTAGGTCGTTATATGACATTGCACAACAGGCCAGGGAAATGGACCTGACATCAATAATTACCCAAAAGGCAAAATAAAAAAATAAACTACAGGGGTCCAGATGCTCCCGCCAAAAGAACCATTTCATAATATGTCAATGTAGAACATGCATATCATGTTTGAAAGCCCCAGCTTCAGCATGCGGCAAGTAAATGTTTTGCCTCTGTGACCTCCAAAAGTAGGTCAAGGTCACTCACACACAAACTCACTCTAGCACTTATAGTAGTGAGCCAACATAGCAGGTTTGAAAGCCCCAGCATCAGCATGCGGAAAGTAAATTACCAAATACCTAATATACAATTTGCCTCTGTGACCTTGAAAAGTAGGTCAAGGTCACTCACACACAAACTCATCCTAGCACTTATAGTAGTGAGGCAGCATACTAAGTTTGAAAGCCCCAGCCTCAACATGTGGCAAATAAATGTTAGAAAACCTAATATTATACAGTTTTGCCTCTGTGACCTGAAACCTAATATGCAGTTTTCCCTCTATGTGATATTGTTTTACAAATTAATTGATTGATCATATTTAGTTAGATAAGTAGGTCAAGGTCACTCAAACACAAACTCGTCCTAGAACTCATAGTAGTGAGCCAGAAGAAAGAGAAAGCCCCAGCTTTAACGTGCGACAAGTAAATGTCAGCAATCTAAAGTGTGACAAACTGACTGACAAACAGATGGACAGACAGAATCCATACCTATAGCTCCTGAAGGGTGGAAGCTAAAAAATAAATTAATAAATAAATTTAAAAATAAACTATTCAAAAAATATATCATGTTTAAAAGTCCACGACAAGGTCCTACAATGGAATTTTTCATCACACAGCAGGTAAGATTCAGGAAACACACCCACAGCTCATACATTATACATCATATACATTGTACATCAATTGCTATATACATTGTACATCAATTTTAAAGAAAATTACTGAAGCTACAAGACACTAAAGGGCAGTAAATCAGATGATGTATAGGCTATCATTCAACTCCTATGCTTATAGCTCACATGCATTTCATTCATAACTTGCCCACACAAAATGCTAGCCTGATCCTTTGTTCAATAATTTTTGTGAATTTATTTTACAAATGAATTGATTGATCATATTTAGTTAGGTAAATAATGTTGTTGTGTCAGCGCATACTCTGCATTGCAGATATAACAATAACAAGGGACCAAGGATCACACAGCTATTTTGAGCATCTCTAAATCGACATACTTCCATAATGGCTCACCAATGCGAATATGGGAGGGAGAATTAGAATGATATAGTTTTTATAGGCTACAAAGTGGGATGATAGCCATAGTCACAAATTACTCAGCAAAGAAAAGAGCACACGTGGATACTCCCACTAGTTCTAAAAATTCACTACAGCTTGTCAGACATACTCTGCGTCAAAAACTTTAGGATGGGTGAAGGCCAACAAATCATGGCTCACACATGAAAGGAGTAGACACAGTGCAATCCATCAAGAGAAAACTAATTATAGCTCATTGTGTGTGGCATAGGATGTTCATTCAGAATATAGTGACAAGTTTCATTGACTGATTCTGGTTGAGAAATGTAAATATTGTGAGATACACAGTATTTTTTTTTTCTTTCTCTCTTTTTCCTTTGGTATGCTGAAAGGGTGATGGTTGATTAGTAAAGAATATTGGTATTTACACATTTGTTATCCATAAGGATGTCTATGGCATTCCTTGCAGTTCAGAGTGGCTCCATATTGTACTGTATATACTACATGTGTGATTAATAACATATCATTATTATAATTTTTATTATTATTATTATTATTATTATTATTATTATTATTATTATTATTATTATTATTACATAATTAACAGCAAAACATGCTTATGGCCAAGAATAGATTGTCATGTAGTGACTGAGGCTGGAGACGGATTGAAAGCATTCACAGATAAAATTATTTAATGATACAAACCAGATAGTTAATGCCAAAGCACAATCCAAGTTGTCCAACACAATCCAACACCTCAAAAATAATCAAAAACTGGGAATACATGACACGGAAACAATAACAATGACAAAACAAACTCCTTATATACAGCTGTTAATCATTTGAGTGAGCAACAGATGTGCTTTGAGCTTGTGATATAGTGATGTGTCCAAATCATGTGACTGGGAATGGGAAGGGTTATTGGTAAATGAAATGTGTCTGGAGAGCTGCAGAAATGGGTTGTGGATGTGCTATGATACAGTATGTTATGTGTTTAGTATGTGTTTATCTAACAATGGAAATAAATAAAAAATAACATATTCATATGCTTGTGTGCTTGCGTTGGTTTCCATTGGGTACTCCGGTCCAAAGAAATGCATATTGCTAATTGGCTGTTTCAAATGATCCTAGGTGTGAGTGTAAATGTTTGTGTGTGTTGGCCATGCTATGGACTGGCAGGATGTTTAGAATGTACCCCGCCTTTGCCCATAGTTTTTTACTGTATTAATCCCACAAGGAAAATGATTGCCTCTGCATTTAACCCATCCAAAGTGAGCACACACACGTAAACAGTGAGCACACACACTCTGAGCAGTGGGCTTCCACACACATTGGGGGCACCCGAAGAGCAGTTGTGGGTTAGGTGCCTTACTCAAGGACACTTCAGCTATTAATGTGAAGGAAGGGAAGGTGCAGCTCACTCCCCCACTGCCACACATTTTTTTTTTCCTGCTGGTTCAGGAATCGAACCAGTGACCTTTCGCTCCCAAAGCTGCTTCTCTAACCATTACGCTACGGCTGCCCACAAATGGATGGATGTTTCATTTGTGGTAAAACTTTTTCCCCCACCATGGTACTGGATGAATGAGTGTGCAGTATTATTATTGCTATTATGATTAGTATGATTATTATTACTATTAATAATAATAATAATAATAATAACAATAATAATAATAATAATAATAATAATAACAATAATAATAATAATAATAATAATAATAATAATAATAATAATAATAATAAAGAATGTAATTTGTTTGTATTTATGTGAAGTATTCTTCTCTGGGGGTGGGGGATGTTAATAATTAATCGTAAATTAATTTGATAGAATAATATTGCTGCATATTTTCTTTGAAATAATTTGGGGCATTATAAATAAATAATAAATGTGACATATCATAGCAAAGTGTGTATTAAGTTGGAAATTTTGAAATACTTTGTTGAACTTCAAACAAAATTTTCTCAAAAGTTGCATGCTAAAAAGGTTAAAAATGTTATCTTAGGAGGTACTCACAAAATGGAACCAATAACTCAAAATTAATAATCTCCGACTCAATACCCACTTTGCTGTGATTGATCACATATTTTAAATATATTTCAATAATCTCATGACTTCTCCAGCACTCACCTGTCCAGCTGTTGTATCTCTCATTTCTCCTTCTGCTTATTGTGTTTCATTGGCTATCCCATCTGCTCATCTTCATTTGAATCTTCAATTTTCATTCATATGTCTCTAATTTGCCTATTCACTGGTATGGTATGTATGGCTCTCAGGTTAGACTGTCTGTTCTATCTTGAGATTTACCTGCATGGTCCCACAAGGCTCGCATCCGTCTCTCTGCTTCCTGGAACCATTTCGCAAGTCTGCATGCAAATTTTGTCTGTTTGTTACAAGCCTGTGAAAAGATCTTGTGCTTTTCAGTTTGTTTGTTTATTTTTATTTTGTGCCCTTGAAACTAAACAGTTTCTTCTGCAACTGTACACTGTACCACTGTCACTTTACCTCAAGAAGGTTATGTGTTTGAACCTTGTGTTCAATTGGAGTTTGCATCTTCTCACTGTGCTTGTGCAAGTTTCTTCCAGGGGCACTGGTTTCCTCTCACAGTCCGTCAAACATTGACTATTCTATTCTATTTGAATTCAGGTCATAAAAGTTCCTGTGTGGATTACTGTATGAAGTGCTACTTTATATTAAAAACCATATTGTGGCCATAAAATTGTAGAATAAAAATTCTAACAGGGTAGCTTTGGCCAAGCTCAATGATATCATTTCTAAAGGATTCGGTTTGCATTCTAGTAACCGACAAAGTCAATACCAGTCTTACTTGAGCTCCACTTGAGCAACGAGTGTTGGAGACTGGATGAGGACCTGGATGAGCACCTCATCCAGTCTCCAACACTTGTTTCCTTGTTCTTTCTTGGATTTCTTACCTGGTTAGGCAAGGAAATGGGACATGTATCTGGGAGATACAGGACTGATGGATAGGTACGTACCCTGTTCACATTTTGGATATGATAAATTTAAGTTCAGTAGATTAGGAGGTGTTTCCTTCACTCTGTGTGAGTGTCTATACTCAATTTATGGCCCAGTGTCCGTGGAATGTCAGTAGCTTCTCTGTGAGTGTGTGAGAAGAAAAGAAAATATTTTACAGAAAAAGGTGTGTTGTATTTTCTTGTCAGGGACCATTTATTTGTGGTTCTGCATGCCGACATGGTCCATGGACTTAAAAAATTCTAATCAATTACTTGAATTGGAGCTTTGTACTAGATCATATGTTGTTGTTTTTTTTTTCAAATTAGCTTTGACACAACATAATGCTCATTACAAGGCATAAGCAAGCTCACATGTTACTCTGTTCCTGCAGCAAGTGTTTCAGAGAGTGCAAGAAATAGAAAAGAAGTTGAAGAGAGAAACAGGAAAAGAAAGAGGTTTGACATTGATGGACAGTTGGCTTGCATAAAGTCCATATTATGGGGGAAATGTCATTATATGTGACAAGCGCCTTCTATTTTCAATGATTTTGCATCATTGTACTGTGTGCACACAATTTTCAACAGTAGGCAGCTGAATAATATTGCCTTTCCCATTCTCACTATTAATTAAGCCTCAGGCTGACTCATAGTTTAAAAATATATTTACCCCATCTTAAATGTACAGTAGCTGTGGCTATACATGGTATTAAACTGACCTGTCAAAAACATGGTAGACATCATTAGAGATATCTCAAGAAATTCCTGTTTCAAACAGTGTAGAAAGATTTGGGGCAATAATAAAACAGTAATTTGAAGGAAATATTTAAATCTTTGCAAAACATTTTAGTTTCAGTAATGGTTAAAATAACATTGGATCATTATAGACTGATACCTCAATAAGTAATACTTTATAAATAATCTATAAATGATTTAGAACTAATTTTTAATATGGGCATCAAGGGCATTGAAATGATGATGATGCTAATTGCACTATTTAAAAATGTTCCATGCTGTCCTACAGTATGCATTAATTTGAACTGTAAAATAAATAACATAGTCACTTTTATATTTATGATATATTGGTTAGTATGTGGTGTCACGGTGGTATAGTGGTTAGCATGTTCACCTCACAGCAAGAAGGTCCCAGGTTCGAATCCCGTGCTCGGGGCGTTGCTGTGTGGAGTTTGCATGTTCTCCTTGAACTTGTGTAGGTTTCCTCTCGGTACTCCTCCATCCTCCCACAGTCCAAATTTGGCTGTTCCAAATTGCCCCTATGTGTAGGAGGTGTAGGTGTGTGTTGGCCCTGTGATGGACTGGCAAGCTGTTCCTTCCCACTACTCTAGTAGGATTAAGCAGTTTAGCAGATTAATGAATTAATACATTTACCTACAGGATTCTTGTAGAGCAATGGAAAATCGGTTCTATATTAGTAACAGAAAGGTTATTAGGGCTCATTATGTATCTGTCTCTTTGTGGTTTTTCCCATTAAACAATGACCTTTGTATCCTCCAAAATGATCATGAATGAAAGAATAAGTTATATATATATATGACATGTCAGAACAGGCTCAGAAAAGAGATTCAGAAGTAAGAGCCAATTAACGTGCCCACAACCCACTGGCTGCATTTGTGATAATCTGCAAGGAACAACAATGTCATTTCCCATCTAGAGATATATTTTAAATGCTTCAAGAAACTAAACCTGCTTTAAGTGCACATTTTACCATTACAGGCGTGAGTGGCAAATGGTTCAATTCTACTGAAATTCTAACTTCAAACTTTGGATATAAACTGTGCCACAGCAACAGCAGCAGACAACAGTGAGTAGCTTAACACTGAGCTGATAGCTAACATTATTAATAACTGTAATGTTGATCATTACCTTCTTCTACCTTCTCCTGTATGTTAAGCTATCTATAGTGTTAAGTGTTAATTATCAAACAATAAATGAGTGGAAGCATCCTTAAATGGTAATATGAGAAAAAATTAATGTGAACATAAACACCTACTATAATTTACATGAGTGGTACCTAAGGTCATGTACAAGAGGTTTTTGAGCATTATGCACAGAAATTTCAACAAATGTTGCTACTTGTAAAATTAGTAAAAGAAATAAAACTTATTTTGTATTTGCTGTTTTTTCTCCGCCCTGCGATGGCCTGGCGAGCTGTCCAGGGTGTACTCTGCCCTCGCCCAGAGTCGGCTGAGATGGGCGCCAGC
>JBCNYH010000012.1:55317468-55329286 GCA_039654325.1 Tandanus tandanus
TATATATATACATTCTTATGCATGATATGTGGTGTTAATATAGTGGCTGATTTGTGTATATATTTCCCTCTATACGGAATTATTAAAACACCTTGGTAAACTGCAATACACCCATGTTCATTATCATGCAACTATCTGGTAGAGCTGCATGCCTGGAAAATAATAAATTGATTTAAAAAAAGATAAGATGACAGCAGATGGTGATGATTTTTTCAAAACAGCCGCTAACTATAAGTAATGGCCAGCAGTGGACTAAAACTTTAAAGCTGCTTTTTTCCACCCTTTCTGGATGTGTCCTGGAGGTGGAAAAACAAACAAAAAAAAACACATATGGTGTTGACCACTGATAACAGACGGTTGAGGCTCATTATTGCTAATATAAACTTTAAGTGTGTATATGTTTACAGGGGTGCATGGATAATAAGATGAATTCGCTGAAAAGAGGCTGTGAGGCGGTTGTACCCCACACTGCCGGTAGAGAGAAAATTACCGTTTGAATCAATCGGCAAGTATTTGGTGCTAAGACACAATTTGTATATGTAAAATGGTTCTCACAAAAATTAGATTGCAGTATTTTACCTCAAAGGGACATTTAACCTTATGATACCCTAAGTAAGTTGTTCATGAATTTATATAGGTCACTTATTTATGACTGATGACAGCTACAGCTGCAGAACAAATAGTGGCTCAGAATGTCAGCATAAATGTCCAGTAGTGATTTATTTTATTTACACAATAATTGTTATTTACACTGGGGCACGATGTCCATGATCTCCATGATTTGTGAAAATCTTAATGAGAGCAGGGGGTCATGGGATCGAATTTTGATGATATTGAGGGAACTTGATGGATTCGTGCTGATCTTCAAGGGAACTTTTTTCCACACTATTTTTACGATGTATTGTGATTTGATGCCAATTAGAGCGCAGTAGAGCTTAACAGACCTTAATGGATCTTAAGAGAGCGTAACAAACCTTGATGCCCCATCGTAGGGGATCTTGATGAACTTGGCAACACGATTCCTTCAAGTTTCATCTCTTGGATGCCAGCTGCCTCCTTTTTTATACCCAAATTGTGCTCCAAGCATGCACATAAATCGAGGATATCTGCAGTTTTTTGAATCGCAGAGATCGCAGAAATCATGCTCCAGTGTAAACCAAGGATAAATTATCACTCTTAATAACTTTGACTGAACTCGTAGTTATCATGGAAATAAATGTCAGGGACAGAACATTTTTGTTTGTTCATTTGTTTGTTTGTTTTTTGCCATTTGCTTTGTAATCAAAAACTACAGTAAATGTTAGCATTTTAATATTATCTAAAGCTATTACCTATCCCCCCCCCCCCCCCTCCTCCCAACCCCGACCCTCACTTACAGAAGAAGGTTATAATCAGTAGGACAACTACTTTACTGCTTGTACAATAAATGGAAAAGTGGAAATAATTACACTGGAGTTACTGATGTAAAAAGGCAGTTAAATAAGATTATATAAGACAATATTAAACAAAACTTAAATCTTTCTATTTAATGTATATTTACTAGTTTTGCATGACCTAATTGTGGTTTTAAACTCAATAAAGTCTAGTATCAGGGTCAGTTGTAAGTGTCCTACAATTTTCTATTTGGAGGGATACATAGAAATAGGTTCTACTACATGTAAGAACTATTCCTTATTTGTATTTCCAAATAAATAAATTGCATATGTAAAATAAACCAATTGCTTGAAATTGTTATAATCACAGTCGCATTTACAAACCCTATACAGTACATTATAAAGGTCTTTGTTTGTTGCTTGTCCAAGGACATTTTACATTCAAAATATTCACATCCATAAACATGGTTGAGAGTTGACATTTGACACAAAGGTCCATGTCTAATTTTTCCTGACAGCTGATTTCAACACAACTGGTTAACTGCTTAAATTACTCAGAGCAGCTTTTTAAAAATGTTGTCTGAAAGCACAAATGATCATCATCATCATCATCATCATCCCAAGTTGTTAGAAAAAAGGCCACCTAACATGGAACATTTATAGGTTGCTCTTGAAGATCTCACATCTAAAAGGGAGTGGCATGCCAGGCTAGCATGTCTGATACCCAGCTGGCACAAGAACATCATATCGAAGTCCCCTGCAACAACATCAATAGACCATCCATGGAAGTCACTCAGAAGTCACTGAGCAGATGTCATTCTGATGTCTGTGGTCAAATACAAGTCACAATTTACCTTATTAGATAGTAATATTGCAAATTATATTTTTGTAACATTATGCCAATGTTTATATTCTCATAATATTAACATTACAATTTTTTCGAGAGCCTCAATGTGGCCTTAATACTCTGTTGTACAAAGTTTTGGCGTAGAGAATTTGCACTTTAGACATTTGGTGGATGGTCAGTTGATGTCAATTTAACATAGTGTTGATATTTTCTGCCTACTGGGTAAACATTGCTGTTTTACTGAATGTTTAAAATTCAAAATTCTAAAATTCTAACAGACTTAAAGAGAAGAAAATTAATATTCAAATGTGTTATTGTTCACTGTCAAGCTTTTACTTTACAAAATTACTAATGTGTGGCTTGTTTTTCTTTCTTTATCTATCTATCTATCTATCTATCTATCTATCTATCTATCTATCTATCTATCTATCTATCTATCTATCTATCTATTTAGAAGTTTGTTTGTTTGTTTTAATTGACACAGCATTAAAGATCATTCACACATTTAAAAAGCTTTTGCTTTTAGCTTCATTTAGCCAATTATGTCATGAATTATTATCAAGGGGTTTTGTATAACTACTAAAGAAATCATTTCATACAAAGCACAGATCCCATAATACCATGGTGAAAATGATTGCAATTAGCTCAATAACATTACTCCCTTATGTTGATTCTGAAAGATTTAGCATGGGGAAGGACAGGGCAGAATAACCGCCCATGGGATGTGCCTCCAACCAATAACCTGGCAAAAGTTTGACAACCATAGCTGAAAGCAGACTCTAAGTGCCAAGAGTACCAGTTACAGAATCTGAACAAGGTTAAATTAATATTCTGCTCATGTGTAAGTGCTTAGCCTTGGCAGAAACACTTATGACTCGAAATGTGAGAGCTTGGGAAGGTCAGTTTGGTGAAAATGGTGTATATCTAGACTAGGGATTCACTGCTTGCATTCATTGCTTGTGAAGTGTCAAAGCCTGTGTGGTGAAGTGGCATGGGAATTTTGTCTTTGAGCAAGCAAAGAGTTTTTTCATCCACGTGTGGTTCTGGAGATTTAGAATTTATGTTTATGGAAATGGCACAGTTATATAGCATATCTGTTTATTCATTCATTTATTTGCTGAGCCACTTTATCCTACTGAGGTCAAGGGAGGCTGGAGCTTATCTCACCTGATCCTAGGCGAAGGTGGGGCACACCCTTTACATCTCGCCAGTTAATTTGCAGGGCCAACACACACACACACACACACACACACACACACACACACATAGCCAATTACACTAACTAGGGGCTATTTGGATTTGAATGTACATGCGTTTGGACTGTGGGAGGAAACTGGATTACCCGGAGGAAACCCACACACGTATGCAGAAAACTCCATACAGAAATGTCCACGCTAAGCCTGGGACATGAACCTAAGACCTTTTTGCTGTGAGGGAGATGTGCTGACAAGTGAACCATATTAGTCAAAATCAAATTCACACATATGCAATGACATACGAGCACTTTTGGTTATTTGCTTCATGTAATATAACATTGAAAATGAGGCTATTTCATATGAAAAATTATATAACTATGTATATATCAACCCACACTTGAGCTCCTTATTTACATACCACCACCATTTATATTGTATACCCTTATTTAATTTTACCAACCACTTTATTAGGAAGACATGTACACCTGCTAATTTAGGCAAACAGTTCAGATAATGTTTATACTGATCATGAGACTGAGAAAAAGTCTGATGTGACCACTTTTATTGTTTTTTCAGAAACTGCTAATGAAGTTTTGAGACCAAAAAAGAAATTTACCCAAATATATTAGAACAATTCAAAATCGTGTTCTGTTAAAGTGAGCTTCAAACATTCATGCATCAAGTCAGACTGAAATTGCAGCACAGTAATACCAGTGTATAATAGATACAATGAATCACAGAAGTACTCAACGTAAAATGTGGCTTGGTATCCCTTCATTGTAAACCTTTCTAGTGTGCACCAAAACTGTGACCTTGACCTCTGACCTATGAACCTCAAAACCCATAGTAGTTCATGGGCATTTTGTAATGAGGAACTGGTAAAGGTTAAGTCAAAATCTATGCATGTGTTCAGTGTACAAAGTGTGCACATTTCTTTTCTAACATGACCTCATGTGACCTTAACCTTTGACCCATTACCTGAAACCTTGTACCAGGTCTTGGTCCAGTGAGTGACATGTGAAAGTTTGATAAATATCCATTAAGGGATTCGGAAGTTAAAGTGCCCACAAGGAATTTCAGATTAATGGTCACATACACAGATGCACAGAGAGGGTGAAAACATAATGCAAAGCCAAAATAATAACTTTAGCAAACACTAGCTGGCTAATGTAAGTTAGAAATGCTGATGTAATTTTATGAATTAAATTTTTTGCCTTCTCACAACAGAAGTATGATCAATGTTATAAATTTAACCAAGTTACCATTAGAGAATATTTTATACTGTTACTATAAGAGAATGCTCTCCTTGGTTTTAAATAATTTTGTTGTCATTTAATTATTATTATTATTATTATTATTATTATTATTATTATTATTATTATTATTATTATTAATACATGCCTGCATGCAATGCAGCACTTATTACTACTGTGCGTCTCGGTGCCAGGAAGTGTGCTATTACTTGTATTGGTGTTTCGAGCTACCATGATGACACAATTAGCGAAAAACCATGCCAAAAATCCCATTGAAATAAATGGAGAGGGGTCAACGGACAGCCACGAAACTCGTCTATCTTTAATGCCTCGCCAAAAAGCCATACTTTCAGATAGCAACTTGGTTAAACTCTTAAAACATTGACACTAAAGTCATCACTCTGACAGTCAAAACCACTTTTTGCTACGTTTTACGATTTTCTCTTAATCTCTCAGTCGATTTGTCCATTTATAATGGGTGTGTATTGCATGGAATGTTGTGGGCTAGAGTGGGAGATGTCATCAGCAGAGTGGGACAGAAGAAGATTATCTTGAAAAAAAGGTTTTTACTGAGTCTTACTCCTATAATTTTGACTTTACATGAATAAAACAAAGGGAAATGTGTGCTGTTTCCGACCGTGTAACTATCTAGTCAACAGCACTTGTAGAAATGGCGAGCCTCTGACTGACAGCTGCACACTGAATGTCTCTATATGAGTCAAATAAAAAAAAGTGTTTAAAATCACTTAAAATCATTACAAGGATCATTTTTACATTATGACTGAATATTTCTCACACTACAGCAAAATAATTTATATCACTGCGTTCACCAAATTCTTGGCTCTCATACGCTGTCAACCTCATTGCGATCAAATCAGAAGTCCAAAGGCGAGACACTCCATATACATTTTTGAGTTGAAAAGGCAGTGTAACACTCAGCTTAAGCCCCATGGCAACGACCAGCTGTGTCTAAACATGCACCTCACACACAAAATAAAATAAAGCACGCCAGTTAAGCATGCCAGTGTTCACGTATTTTCCAGCAGCAGTTGCAGGCACATCTAAAAATTTCTTCAGGAATTTTTCTAGTTATTATTATCATCATCATTATTATTATTATTATTTTTTTTTACAAACCATTTTTGGTGTGAAATGGCGGCATGATTTGACCAGTAAAAACAAAACAAACAAACAAATAAGGCCTTTTTTTGTATCAAAGAGAGTCTTTAATAAAAAATGCAGTAACTCCACAATTTGGAGAAATTGGACTTATGTGCTAAATAAAGTAACCATATTTTTTTGGACACTATAATGTATACGAATTATATAATGACTGTATATTTAAAGATATTTTGTCCTGGTAAAACTAGTAAGTCTATACGTTTTCAGCAGACTACTGAGGAGTTTTCACAATTTTCTCAAACTATTACATGAATGACTTATTAGGTTTTCACCAAACACTCAAGAATACTGATGTAAGCTGATTTAAATGTAGAACAGGGAATCCTCACAGTGTTGATCACAGTGGCAGCCACCATGTTGAGTTAATGTCACTCTGTAAACAGGGAAGGGACTGGTGCTTGAAAGGAACATTTTCCCAAGTTGACATTTAAATTTTTTGTATTTAGTGTATGATATAATTCAGATAATATTGAGGGATTTTTTGTTTTTTTTTTTGTTTGTTTTTTGTTTGTTTGTTCATTTGTTTGTTTATTACATTTAGAATTTTTTGAACTCCAATCCTTTTCTGCACTTCACCACTGTCATATGGACTATAAATAAGTCTAGACTTAAATTCAATCCCTTATTTCACTCTCTTACCTGTGGTATACTGCATATAAAACCACAGCCTAACCCAAACTATCCCAAACAACTGTGTTTTTCTCTTTTTATGGTCTAATATAGTGAAGTTTAGATAACTTTGGCTTAGTAAAAAGTTCAGACATTTGAGATGTGGTCCTCTGATGTCAGTGAAAACGAGCAATAAATTTTTTTTTATTTTGGTTGCTTTCATGTAGGTTTTCAAATTAGAACATGACGGCACTGCTGTCATACTCTTAATTTGGTTTTGTCAAACACAGGAGACATGAGAGATTTCAGGACGAACAAAGACCCTTTGAACACTATCTGGAATGTGTGTGTGTGTGTGTGTGTGTGTGTGTGTGTGTGTGTGTGTGTGTGTGTGTGTGTGTGAGAGAGAGATACACATTTTATTTCTCCAGTGTCCCAAATGTGACAACACAGTTTTTTTCTCTGCATTATTTTGAAGTCTTTCACTACTTTTGATTTTCTTTACTTACTTTTAAAAGCAACTTTTATACACAACTTTGGCTAGAAAAAAATTGTTAATCATTTGCTATTTAATTTGTTCATTCACTTAGTTATTTATTCATTCAAATCATTCACATTTTAATAAAGAGCAACACAAATGATTAATGCTGGCTTGATGCACATAAATGCTGTGGGATTTTTTGTTTGTTAGTTTGTTCTTTTTCCTTTCATGGAGCGTGGCCTTTAAGCAAACTGATTTGGATTATTCCAAAGTAATAGATTCATTTATTCCCCATTTCTTTCCAAAGAATTCCTTATTTCCCTAATATAATATTGTTAAAATTACACTGATCTAACAGAATCTCTATGCAACTCATATGGTCTCATTTATGGAGAGGTTAGAGCCCATCTCAGCCAACTCTGTGTGAAGGTGGGGTGTACCCAGAACAGCTTTCAGACCATTACAGGGCCCACAAAATACTTCTCAGTGAAAAATTATGTGTTTTTTTTTATTTTTTGGTTATTATTTTGTTTTTTGTTGTTTTTTTTTATTTTTATTTTTATTTTTATTTTTATTTTTTTGGGGGGGGGGGGGGTTCTGAGTAGAATAAATACCTTTTGAGTATGTATGAATCTAACAATAAAGTAAGAGTTCTCATAAAGTGAAAAACAAAAACAGTTTACTTAGTTTACTTAGTTATGTACCTTTGTTAAATAGATAAAACACATATTTTATTGAAATAATCAAGTTTGAAACAAAACCAGTTATCTACTAATTTAATTCTATTTGTATAGCACTTTATAAAATTTACATTGTCGAAGTGTAATTTGGTTAAGAATTTAAACATGTATTAATAGTGGGGATGCTCGGCTGACAATGGGTGAAGGCAGGGCACACCCCAATCAGCTCGTCAGACCATCGCAGGGCCAACACACACACACAACCATTCACACTCATACTCATACATGGGCCAATTTGTAGCAGCCAGTTAGCCTGATGTTTTTGTACTGTCAGTAAACTCATGCAAGCATGGGAAGAACATTCCACACAGAAACGCTCAAACCTGGGACTCAAACTCAGGACCTTATTGCTGTGAGGAGGACGTGTTAACTACTATGCCACCGTTCCACTCTCTGACAACTCAGAGAAAATCTCTGACAACTCTGACAAAATTCCCTCAGGCAACATACCTAAGAAACCTTAAGAGGAACCAGACTGAAAAGAGAAACCAATTCTCATTTGGGTGAATATATATTTTAAAGACTAGGTTTCAGGGTTCTGCTCTCACAGTCCAAAGAATTAAGTCAGCTGGTGTCTTTGAATTGCCCATTAGTGTGAATGCAAGTGTGAATGGTGGCACAGTGGCATAGTGGTTAGCACGTTTGCCTCACAGCAAAAAAGGTCCTAGGTTCGATTCCTGGTTTCGGAGCATTTCTCTGTGGAGTTTGCATGTTCTCCCTGTGCTTGCATGCACATTAGGCTGATTGGCAGCTCCAAATTGCCCCTAGGTGTGAAAGTGATTGTAAATGGTTATATGTGTGTTGGCCCTGCAATGGCCTGGCAAGCTGAAGAGTGTGTACCCCGCCTTCATCCAGAGTCAGCTGAGATGGGCACCAGCCTCCACGCAAGCCTAATTAGGATTAAGTGGTTCAGAGAATAAATGAATGAATGAATGAATGAATGAATGAATGAAATCCTCCATACTCAGCTATTACAACCTTGCAGACCTTTGTCATTCTAATTTGTTGAGGTAAGATGAAAACATTTCATCCCATGCTTCCTAAAGCACCTTCCACAAGTTGGCCTGCCTTGATGGCCACTTATTTTATACGATACGGTTGAGCTACTCCCACAACACCTCAATCCGGTTGAGAAGCGTTGACTGGGCTGGCCACTCCATTATTGACAGATTACCAACTAACTGTTTCTTCTCTACACTGTAAAATTGTTACTGTAAAATTTACAGTAATTAATGGCAGCAGAACAGCCAATAAGTTACTGTAAAATTTACAGTAACCTGGACTGTAAATCATTTGCACAGCATGTTACTCTACTTTTTTTGCAGTATAATACTGTAGTAAATTACAGTAACATACTGTGCAGCAGATTTACTGTATGTTACTGTATTTCAGTAATATCCCCATTATAGTACTGTACATGCATACATAGTAATCATGCATATACAGGCCAAGGAAGCTTCAGTTCATGTTCACATGAAACAGAAAGATATGAATAAACAATGTCTTAGTAAGTTTGATTATGAGTTTGATTACTCTTAGTGAGTATGTTATTAGGCGATGCATTATTGGAGGATGCATTATTAGAAGTTGCATTAATAAAGGATACATTATTAGAGGATACATTATTTGAATGTGCATTATTTGAGGATGCATTATTAGAAGTTGCATTAATAGAGGATGCATTATTAGAAGGTGCATTGTTAGCAGATTCATTATTTGAATGTGCATTATTAGAGGATGCATTATTTGAATGTGCATTATTAGAAGTTGCATCAATAGAAGGTGCATTATTAGCAGATCCATTATTTGAATGTGCATTATTAGAGGATGCATTATTTGAATGTGCATTATTAGAAGTTGCATCAATAGAAGGTGCATTATTAGCAGATCCATTATTTGAATGTGCATTATTAGAGGATGCATTATTAGAAGATGCATTATTATAAGGTGAATTATTAGAGGATGCATTATTAGAAGGTGCATTATTACCAGATCCATTATTCAAATGTGCATTATTAGAGGATGAATTATTACAAGGTGCTTTATTGGAGGATGCATTATTAGAAGGAATTATTAGAAGGTATACTATTAGAGGATACATTATTAGAAGGTACGTTATTAGAAGATGCATTCGGGCAGACGGGGCTCGTCAAACTAGGCCGGTAGCTCGTCTAGGTGAAGGAAAACACTGATTCTAAGCCTCCGCTGAGTTGCATTCATCGCTGATAAACTCTCTTCTTTAACCATTATACAGTTATGAGCATATATATAAAAAAAACCTCTCTCTTTCCCTCTCTCTCTCTTTTTCTACTGTTTTTTTTTCTTTTTATCTCCCTCTGTGTTTTTGCTGAGGTACACATGCTATTTCTGAAATACCAGTGATCCTGATTCTTCTGATGGTGCAATCCTGTGATTCATCATTCTATTACTGGTTGTAGTTCTCATCTTATAAGCCCCACACTCCTGCTGATGATGATCCATATGGACCTAAATATACACCTAGAAACTGTAAAGATGACTTTTCACTGGTGGTGATATAATCTCTTTTACCAAAATGATTCTGGGCTACAATTACCATTACAGTTGTATGATAACTAACTAGATTTAATGTTAAACTATAGTGAGGTTTCTGATACACGGTTTGTATTTTTATCTGGTTTCTCCCAATGGGGATGGGTTTCCAATCTGAGCCTGGTTCCTTCCAAGGTTTCTTCCTCATGTCGACTGAGGTAGTTTTCCACCATCACCACAGGCTTGCTCATTAGGGTTTTTAGAGAAAAGTTGAAAGTCATTAGTTTAAATTATTTTCCAAATTAGTTTTTATTATGTAAAGCTGCTTTATGGCAATGTCAATTGTAAAATGTGCCATATAAATATAACTGAACTGAAGTGAATTTCACCATCTCTGTTCCAGAACAGAGAACAGTTTAAATGCATGATAGGAGGGACCAGTCTAGCTGTGCTGAAGGATCGGAGAGAACATGGTGCAGGTCCATTTTTGGCTTTGTTAGCAAGCATTATTATTTTAAGCCTAATGTCAGCAGCTACGGGAAGCTGATAGAGAGAGTGTAGCAGTGTTGTGGTGTGGGAGAACTTGGGAAAGTTGAAAAAAGCCATGCAGCTGCATTCTGGATTAGATGAAGAGGATTAATGGTGCTCAGACGCAACCCGCCAGAAGTGAGTTGCAGCTGTCTAGCATTAGAATGACAAGGAATTGGATTAGTTTCTGAGTGGCCTTACTAGAAAAAAATGAACAAATCATTTGGATATTAAAGAGGAGAAATCGACAAGATCAAGAAAGATTAGCAGTATGAGAGGACAATCAGAATCAGAATACATCATTGATCCTAGAGGAATTTGTGTGCACACAGTTGCTCCATTGCCATTATAGAATAAAGATAAAGATAATTTGTATAAAATAAAATAAAAATTACACATATATAAACAATACAGGAGGAACACTGTAAATGAGTATTATGTATAGTATAATCAATATGATAAATATTAGAATGTAAGTGTCCGGCAAAATGCAAATGTATAACAGTTGATGTTGTTGCTATATGGAAGAGATGTACAGTCTAATGGCCACAGGTAGGAATGAGTTCCTGTGTCATTTAATGGTGCATTGAGGTGGTATCAGTCTCTAACTGAACATGCTCCTGTGACTGGTCAGTAGGTTGTGAAGCAGGTGAGAGGTATTGTCCAGTATTGTCCTTATCTTGGACAATATGCGCCTTTCTGACACTACCGTCAGAGGGTCCAGCTCCTTCCACACAACATTACTGGCCTTGCGGATCAGTTTGTTCAATCTGTTGGCAAGGACAGGCGGTTATCAATGGTTACCCTAAGGCATTGTGCAGAGACCGAAGGAAAGATCAAAGAGTTGTCCAGGGAGATTACAAGATCCTGATGTGGGGATGAATCCGCTGGGATGAACAAGTTCAGTCTTGCTGAAATTAGATTTAAGCTGGTGAGCTGCCACCCATGATGAAATATTTGCCAGACATGCAGTGATCCAGACAGAAACATCAGTGTCTTGGTTCTTCCATCCTGCAGGTGGAACATGTCTTATTTTAACCTGACACCTAGGATCGGATCGGTTCTATGACGCTATTACAGTATGCTTAAATAAAAAAA
>JBCNYH010000012.1:55368039-55379933 GCA_039654325.1 Tandanus tandanus
ATATATAGTGTGTTATCTACAACTTGAAGTATTACATTTTACAGTAAGAAAAGCTAGACTTAGACATAATATCACAACAAATCAAAGATACCAAAGCTGCATAAGGGTTTTTTCTAAGCACAAGTTAGCATGGTTGTTTATAGGAAAATTGAATTATAAAGACTGTTTAGGTAAACTGGCCACACAGCCTACAAGGCAAAACATGCAGAGCATTTTTAGATCAATCCAGCGCCGAACAAACTTGGATGACTACAAAGCATAATCGGTGAACTAGGTAGGAACGTTCAAAATTTTTCTTGCACTGAGATGTCCTTAGGAAAATGAGGTTGAAGTAAAAAGGTTTGGTAGGAGATCTTAAAGAATCTTATCTTTATTTGCACTTCATAATGAAACGATTTGAAAAGAAGGAAGATTTTATTATAATTTTTTTATGATATCCTTCAACCTTCTTTGTGAACCTTGACATGGCGCAGAGAAAATAAAGGGCCATGCTGCTTATTCTCATGCTGATTTATATTAATAAAACATCTTTATTTTTAAAGTGATTGGAAGTTTGGATGAAGCAATCAGTCTTTACTCATCTAAACAGTTAGATCCTGCTCTTTTACTCAAATCCACACTAAACTATAGCTTCCTAATTTAATTTTTGCTGAACTTGTGTGTCATAACTTGCAGGTTATTTTTTAATAATTACTCTACATTTTAGTTTAAAATGTCAGTCTTTTTGATGCAGAGTGTGTGGGATTCATTTTAGCTAGATATATTTACCTTTTATGGCTCAGCTCAGGTTATTGTCTGGATAGAGTTTTACATGTTCTTCATAACAAAACTCACCAGACTAATCACATTTACATAAGTTTACATTTAATGTTTACTGTGAATTTATAACTGAACTTTTCATTCTTGAAACCACTTAACATAAGCAAACAAGAGACCCTCAATACACATCACAATATACTACCACTACTACTACTACTACTACTACTACTACTACTATTATTATTATTATTATTATTATTATTATTATTATAAATGTTCAAATATAAGTTCCTCATTATTTTTGCATATGGCTGCAATTTTCTTAGACAGTACCTATGTGTAGGTCACACAGTATCATTAGCATGTACTATTTGTATGGCATAGCATCAAGCATTTTAAGTCTACATCAAGATGTAAATTTTCAGAGTAGTGATTTATTCGCACAATATGGGTGCAGGCAGGGAGGAATTTAATAATTTAAAAAAGGTAGAAAGCTGTGTTGCAACTATAAAATCTCTCTTTCACTCCAGGTAGTGAAGCTTTGAAACCTAAAAGATTGTGCTCTTATAGTACAAGTAGCATTCAACTAGACAATTTTCTATAGGTGTCTGAAGCAAATAATTGTTTATTATGTAATAATATTTTGTAAAAAAATGTAAAAAGCTAATTAATCATTAGAAAAACATTTTGCATTCATGTAAACACAGCTGCAAACTATTGTACCAAATAAAGAAGCAACACTTGTGGCCTTTTTATGCTTATGGAGCATCTGGAGAATAAACATTTGTGGGTTTGTTTATAGACTCAAAATGGACTGAAAGAAAAATAACTTTTAGAAAAGAATTTCCATATGAGAAACTGCTAGAAATTGAAGTGCTCAAACATGAGTGTGTACTACACCCTTTACAGAACAGCACAAAATAGCTCTAACCAGGATAGAAAGAGAAGTGGGAGACCTGTACAAGAGGACAAGCACATCAGAGTCTCTACTTAGAGTCTCTACTTAGAGAGTAATAGAGTAGTGATATATGCAGCTTCATTAAATGGTATCGACAAAACAGTCTGGTCAATAAAAGGAAAATATTAAGATGTGCAAAAGGACATAGATATTGAACACATGAAGATTGAAAAAGTTCTATAGATGATTCTAAGTTTGAGGTGTTGGGGTCACATAGAACATTTGTAAAGCAAATATTAAAGCAAAATATGCTAGAGGAGTGATTGACATGGTGGGGAAATGTGATGGTCTGGGGGTGCATTGATGGTGGTAAAGTGGGAGATTTGTACAGGGTAAAAAGGATATTGAACAAGGTAGGCTATCACTCCATTTTACAAAACCATGGTCTATCCCTGAGACAGCGCTTGATTGGAGCCACTTCCCTCCTACAACAGGACAATGATCCAGAGCAAATGTCCAAACTATGCAATACTTACTTAGAAAAGAAGCAGTCAGTTGGTATTTTGTCAATAAAGGAGTGACCAGTGCAGTCACTGGGTCTCAACCTGACTGATATGTTGTGGGTGCAGCTTGATTGTATGGTCTGGAGTAAGTGCCCATCAAGCCTGTTCAAATTGTAGGAGGTGCTTCCGTATGCATTGGGTTAAATTTCTTCATCGTACCACGACAGATTGACAGCAAGAATGCCAGTGGTCTGCAAGGCTGTAATAGTGGAGGATTTCTCACAATTTCCTCTGGGATCAAAAAAGTATTATGATCCTGATTCTGATTGATGTAGACAAAAGCAAAATTCACTCAATCACTCACTTGCAGAACCACTTCATCCTTTTAGGGCCACTGAAAGGCTGAGCCCATCTCAGTCAACACTGGGACACACCTTCTTGTCAGACCATCCCTGTGCAGCACACACACACACACACACACACACACACACACACACACACACACACACACAGCAGGGGCGATTTGGAGCAGCCAATTAGCTAATGAGCATGTCTGAAGAATGAAAAATAGGAAACCGGAGTACCCAGGGAAAAGCCACGCAAGCACAGGGAAAACTTACAAATGCCACACAGAGATACCCGAGCTCAGGACTTGAACTGAGGACCTTTTTGCTGTAAGGCTCACATGTTAACCACTACACCACCGTGACTCTCCTAAAGCAAGGTTTGAAAGACAAAATTATTATTTCAAGTAAACGTTATTATTTGTAACTTTATTGATATCTTAACTATATTTCATATTCATTTTTTCAACTCATTAGATAGATGTTAGTTTGGGTATTGATGGAAAATATGAAATATTCTGGGGAGCCCAACTTTTAGAACTAGAACTACTAGTGTACATGAGAACATAAGAAAAGCAAACTAAAACAATATATTTGTGGTTTATTGTGTAAATTTTCAACTAATTTTAGCATTTTCCTATGTGGATAATGTCTATTAGTGTATTAGCCCATTAAATTTTCAAGCAATTTTGATTCGTATTTTCTGCACATGCGCAGTCGCCAGGTTGGTAAAACACAGAAGGCAGAGCAGCACAATGGCTATTTTATTCTCACAAAAAGAAAATCTAACTCCAAACAAATCACAAACTTGGATAGAGCTGAGTTGGATTGATATCATGACAATTTGGTTGTTGCTGGAAGCTTCTTGATCCAGGATTGCTGATAAAAACAGGAAAAGTTAATAGGCTTAGCAACCGAATATGAATTTTCCAGATACTTACAAGTAGCATATATGATATACTACCCTGAGCTTCACACACACACGACTCACTGAAAGTCTACACATTTTTAATGGATATAATTTTATTACTCTAGCCACGTGCAGGAGCTCTTAAAACATGAACTTTCACAAGAATTATCAGATTATCATAATTATCAGACGATTGAATGAACACTACACAAAGCTCACCAGACAAAAGCTAGGATATGTGATAAGCACTTAGTGCACATATGAGGCAAGTTGAATTGAGTTTAACGATTAAAAATGTTAACCATGCATGCTGATAGTGAGTACTGTTATTTGCAACACTACTTAAGTAAATTGGAAAATAGAAATAAAAAGAGTGCACTCATCTTATGGGAGGTATGAATAACTAGTTGGCTTTAATATCTGAGAAAACCACCATTGGTAAAGTTATGGATATGGTAGCTTACAATAACAAAGAAAATCATTCTTCACACATGAATCCCTAGGCTAGTAATTGGCTAGCCCTTGAGCAGGCGAGTTCTTGGATAGCCCACCAAGAAAGAAAATGTTCCTATCTTGTAGAAATCTGTAAAATCTAATGCCGAAACCTTTAACAAGACACTTTGTGCATCCTGGGGAACAATAGTTAAGTGGCGTGTTGTTTATCAAATAATATTGTTTGGTAATCCATGTGTGACCTGAACACTTTTGTCAACCAGAAGAATCTGTTTCGCTGGATCAGCTGAATGGTGAGGTCACCATTCAATGGGTCTATAGTACACAGGAACAGCACAAACTGATTGGTCTGTTGTCTGGGAAATAAAATTTAAAAACCTTTCAACTCGATAATACTTAAATCGAAATGGCTGACTTATGGTTTGTCGTGGTCAGTTGGAGCAGGCAGCACCAGCATTATCACGCTTTAAAAATAGAAAAATAAACTATGAAAACCTTGTTTTGCTTTTCTTGTATTTCCATATATAAGATTTATATTTAACAAGCCTGAAAACTCAGTTACAGAGTGTATGAAACACACCACCTAATTGAAAAATCCAGCTTAGTTTGACCAGCAACCAGCTGTGCAAAACACAAACAGTTACTAATTCAACATTGCGCTCAAATTATTTTAAGAAAAAAAAAGTTATAATAAAGTAGTTAAAAACAAACATTTATTGACTTCCTTGAAAAATCCAGTTGAAGATGACCAGCTCACAGCTTAAATAATCGGGTTAAGTAATGCTTGGTTACAATCTTGCAGTTGTATTTTAGGAACCATTTGTATCTACCAGCATTCAGTTGTATTTTGGACAGTAAATCTCTTTTTAATTTGATTTTGTCACGAACTCTGACACAGGGCTGGCGGACTCAAATGCACGACTCATGAGACCAGAGTTTAGATTCCACAACAGCTTTACTGAGAGGTCCAAAATATACACACAAATCACTCAAAAAGAGGAAAAATAAAGTACAACAGAAAACACTCATAAGGAGGCAATTCAAAGTACAACAAAAACTCTCAAAGAGAAAAAAGACATAAGTAATTTAACTTCACTTACTGAAGCACTACAAAGTACAAACAAAAACCACTTGACATGAGGGCTAAGAAGAATGAACTATAACAAAAGAACCAGATAAAGGGTAATCGCTGGCACACTCAGCTTGGGTCTATAGACGCGCAAACAAGACGAACTGGCACAGGACAAGGGAAGATGCAGACTACTTATACATGAGGTAGGGGAGAGCAGGTGCACACAATTAGGGGCGGGGTAGACAATCACACTGGCGGGAAAATCACACAAAGGGAGGATGGTGGGGTCTGAAATGAGAGGAAAGAGTTACTACACAATAAAACAGGAAATGCATGACAAGACTGGACATGAGTGACTTCAAAATAAAACTAGACACAGGACATGACACTTAACAACGTTGACGAGACACAAAAGGTTTTCTTTATGTTTAGTGTACTATATATTATGCATTTGCATTTGAAAAAAGTCTGTGGTCAGCAGGCCTGCCTCACTGCAAGAAGGTCCTAAATTAGACTCCCAGGCTTGATGAGAGCATTTCTGTGTTGAGTTTGCGTATTCACCCTGTGCTTGTGTGGGTTTCCTCTGAGTACTTGGGTTTCCTCACACATTCCAAAGACATGCTTTGACATTTGCTTTGAATTTGACATTGGCTGCCCCTAGGTGTGAATAGTTATGTGTTGGCCCTGCGTTGGACTGTCATAACCCCGAACCCCCCGTAATTGGCTGAGATAGGCTCCCCTAGTATGGGTAAGTGGTTCAGCAAATGAATGAATGCTAGCTATGAATATATTTATTTATTTTGTATTTTTGGACTCTTGTTCTCAACTGTTTGCCAGATCACTAATTCACACCACTACTGACAAACCATTGAAATAGCTGTGTGTGTGTGAAATCACCAAAGCAACAGTCATTTGAGGGATACAAGAACCAGCATGCCTTGCACAAACTGCAAAAGGAAAATATCGAATTTCATTTGTCCATAAAATACTAAAATTTTGTCATATACTGCACATATCATTTACATGACCTCTGAGAACATTTAAAATTCCAACCAATGAAAAAAGAAAATAATTATAAAAAAAAAAAGAAATAATAATAATATAAATTAAAATAAAAATAATTTTCCCTTTATCTTTTAAAACTGCACAAATTGACCCCTGCTACTCTGTCATGTACAGGGGTTTTTATTACTAATGCTGGATGTGCAATTATCTAGTAATTCAGTGCTGAATTAACATTTTAAAGGCCATTCCGTAACCTCTTCTTTTTACAAACTTTCAGCAAAATGCAAATATTCTATACAGTATGGTGAATGCACTTGATTGCAGGTATTATACACATCTAGAGTGCTAATGATGCTAATATGAGCACTGTTACTGATTAAGGCCACTTTTAAAATTCTTTGGTTGGTTTCTAGTGATATACTGCAGATAACCTTTGCTGAAGCACTCACATCTCAAGGAGGCTCATTCTTGACCGCTCATGCTGGGGAAGCAATTACCGTGCCACTGATGTAGATGGTTCAACAAATAAAGTACTTAAGGAAATGATTTCACCATTAGCTGAGCACTTTGTTTGTGTTAGGACCTTTGAGAACTTTAAGCCTTGATCCATAAAGGTAGGTATGAAGCGGTGTGTGTGTGTATGTGTGTTTGTCCAGCACCATTAGTGGCAAGTTTCTCTTGGGGGTTTGAATAAATGATGGGTGTGTATCAGTGTGTCAGACTGACATGGAGTTGTGCATTGGGAGAAGTGTTTTTGCTCTACTAATGGACCTGGGCTTGCATTAATAACTTCATTGTTCAGAGTGATAGTGTAGTTTCAGGTTACACTGGGGAACATATAATTCTCTGATGTTTTCCCCCTTCATTCTGCAGTCTTCATAAATTTTACCTTCATCTACATCAATAATTGCTGCGATCACAATTTCCTTTAATAAAATGTAGGTGTGACCTCCTCACTAGTCTACTGTAGAAACCAGACCATCAATTAACTCACTTTGCTATTAGTGTGACACAAAAATTATGTAAAAAAAAAAAAAATCCAATATGTATCTAATAAGCCTAAATTTCAAAAGAAAAACAGAAGTAGACAGTAAACAGAAGTAAATAATCAGCATAACTCCCAGCTAAAGCTTAAATATGAACCTCACTTGAGTGGCTTGTTTCTGTGAAGCACTTATGTTCAAGAAGCATCTCTCTTCCAGCTACATATTTACATTATTGCCACTAAAGAACCTTTGTTATACAGACCTCAATCCTTCTCTCCAATCAAATGCTCCCAGAGGAGATATAAGGATAAAAAAAGGCCCAAAAAGCCAACTTCACCACTTTTAAAATCATACTCAAAGGAAGAGGGTGACACTTTCATTAGGACACATATTTTTCAACATAGAATAGAACATGCCTCTAAAGGAATGGTAAAAGTGTCAGAGTAGATATCTAGCTAAAACTAGCTAAGGCTGGGAAAAAAAATTCCGGTTTCTCATCAGTGCCCACACCCGGAAATTGGTGCCACATCTAATTTTTCTTTCTTCCTTTTTTTTTTTCAAAGAACCACAATCAAAACCTTGGAAAACGCCTCAGACAACATAAAAACGACACAGAAGGTGATTCCGTGTTAGATAACTGTGATTGGGATTCTGAGATTGGTTTAGTTCTGTATGAAATAGTTACATTTTCAAAAGGTTTTTGGAACTGCAAGGCTGCTGTTCTCTAGAGAGTTGTTCAGAGTTTGAGTTTAATACATGTTAAATGCACATGTAAAAGACTGGTCATCTAGGGTGTATTCTATATCTTCAGTCACTTTATCTATATTTAGCTTTAAAACCTTTTGGGCTTTGACAGTCACCTCATTTCATAATAAAATAAAAACTAGAAAAGCACTCAGAGAGCGCAAACTTCCAAGGCTGTTTAGTACCCCCATATGGTATTGTAAGAAATGCAGCATTTTTATAAATGCAACATTTGTTTATAATTTGAGCCCTACAGTGCAAACGTGCAGCCATTTACATGATTGCATTCTGTGTAGGGCCTGCCTTGAATAAGAGGCCATGAGCTCAGATGAGGAAGTATTAAAAATTGGATTATTTTTGTGATAATTGGCCTAAAAGTTGTACATAAGGTAAAGGAATGAGATTACACCATAGAACACAAGCCTGAAAGAAATGCTTCGGTAGGGTCTGGACACAGTAACTCGGATGACTACGTTACGCACGCTAAAAAATCTTTTAAAATTCTCTGTAAAAATCTGGATCACTGGCAAAATTTAATCAATTGTTCCTTGTATCATTTCTGACTCATCCTGAAAATTTCATCAAAATCTGTTAATAAGTTATTGAGTAATGTTGCTAACAGACAAACAATAAAACAGTGCCGGTGAACACATAACCTCCTTGGCCGAGGTGATTAAAAAAAAAAAAAAAAGTGTGCTGCATTTAGGTACAGATGAGAAACCAGGAATGTTTTTATTTGGCCTAAGGTTTTTTTTTTTTTCTTTTGTTTTGTTTTTTTTAATAGGTTTTTAGGATCAGCTTAAGATCTTATAACTTTTGTTGAAACTAATTCACAGAATTAACCAAAACAATGTTTTAGTACTTTATCCAACTTTATCAACATGAATATAGTAGGCCTAAAGTACCATATGCTCTCTGCTTTGCTCCAAAAAAACCCCCAACAAACACACAAACAAAAAAACTAACTGAGTCACTAATTTGTTGATATTGCATTCTTGAGGGTAATGCATGTGGAATGATTAAAATTATGAACAGAAATTCTAGGAAATTACACTCAGACCATGAATCACTGTTCCTTATGGTTAAATATGTGTTGTGTCAGGTCTTGTTCCAACTCTTTCTAGAGACTCTGAACGTTTTACTCGTCTCTTCAGCCTTCACCAGTAGTTGAAGAACTTCTGTCATGCTGCCTGATATAATTTTATCTTCAAGTTTGTGTACTGTTAAAAATAATAAAAGTTGTATTCTTTTATTTACAATCTGGAAGTATCACTGTGTCTGTATTTTAGACATTCTATTGCTGACCACAGGAACCTCCCAGCTAACATAAATTTAGTCTTCCAGTTCTTTGAGTAAGAACAGCAGGTTCCATTGTATATTTAGTGATAAAAATCTGTCAACTCATGCTGGGTATCAAAGTATATGATGTAAATATTTAGAGGTTACATTCCTGTTTTGTGAGGCAGGATGTATGTTGTTCTATAGATATTGGTACTCGTTGCATATCATGTAAAACATATGTCCTGTGACATCAAGTAAAGATCCACCACAGGGTCCCCTAGTGGCACAAAAACATGTGCGTAGGTGTGGCCTGAAGATGGAAAACTTGACATGCAAAATGGACATGCAAAACAATAAGAGTTAAATGACAGACGAGGCTCACTTTTTTGGTTGCTAGGAGAAGGCGGTTTGGAATGAGACTTAGTGAAGCCCATGGCCATGATGCAAGATCACATGTGTTTGGTACTTATTTTGTTTTATTTATTTTTTGTTTGTTTTTAAATTACTAAATTGGAAACTCATCAAAACTGCTTGGTCATTCACAAAAGGAACCTGTGAGGCCTAGAGAATATGGTTCCTTACAAATTGATGACCCTGACGTGATACGTGATTGATCCTCACGAATGGAGGAAAAGACAGAGGCGAAATCAGATTCTGTGACAATTGACCCAGGTCTTCAATAAGGTAAGCAGAAAACCTTTTCTAAATTTCTGCAACTGGCAATAGAAAATTGTGACTGTCACGGAACTGAGTTCTATAAATTTTCAGCCTCTACTAAATTTTGATCAGGTTAAATTGTGGTATAGTTACTGATTTATGAACACAATCATAAACATGTTAATTTGTGAATGATCCGCAATAATTTGAAGAGAAAAAGCCTGGGGCGCCGCAATAGGTGTGTCCAAATACTAGTTTTGGTTTAGGATTCCAATTTATGTCAGTTCCGGGAACCGGAAACATAGTGTGAAGTCTGGGACTCACCAATTGTACGTCACCAGCTGCAAGAAGGTACCCTTGGCTGAATGACCCCTCGTTGTAAAATCTATGCCTCATGAGACAAGCAAAATATAATGTAGTGAACGGAATTGGAGAGAAGATGTTGAAATGCCACAATATGTGTGTCAAAACCCTGATTTTGGTTTAGGATCCCGATTTCAGGTTGGTTCTGGGAACCAGAGGCAGAGTATATATATAAACTATGCCTCATGAGACAAGCAAAATATAGTAGAGTATTGAAATAAGCGGCAGTGTTGTGTTTTGTTTTTGTGGGAATTGTGGGTGGCTTATCTCTACTTACCCAAATTATAGGTGACTGAGATAGCGTAGAGCCCGAAATCCTACCTCAAGTACACCTGGGAAGAGATAATTTTGCATTGTGGGTTGGAATAAAGTCCTTAAAATCCCTGGGAGTGTATTTTTATTTATTTTTTTGGTCTAACGGAAAGGCGTGTAATACCCTTGGCATCGCAGGCCATAGCTGCCCCACCCGGCACAACAGGTAGAAGCTTGGACAGGCTTCTTTTTCCAAAAAGGTCTCTGTATGCCCGTGTTTGGATCCTAGAGACTCACATAGTTTGTTTACTAGGTAGGATTGGCATTTTACTTGGGAAATAATGACTGATTTGAAATAGGAAAAAAATGGGATAAGTGGGTAACCATTAAGTAAGAATAAGGTTATTATAAATAAATTATTTTAGATTAATTATTATAGTTAAATGATATTCTGTTATGTTATTATATTTATTATTCGAAATAATAAATGATTAAACCAACTAAAAATGTATTAATACCTATAAAAGATTAAACTTTTAAAGTCAAGGAAACAGCAGAAAGAACTGGATAGCAGCAGGACACCCTAAATGGGGCACATGTAAAAGGCAGTTACAGTAGGGAAGTAGGGAAGCAACATGTACAAGTTAAAAACGTTTTTTTCTCTTCTGATATTCACCTGTGGGTATATGGGGTCTATTGTTGAAATGCCTGTGTTTGGATCTGCAGGATTTAATTACCCTGTATGTCAACCTTGACCTTCACATACTGATTTAAAGACTCTCTCCGACACACTTCCCCCTTTACCTGAAGGAGGAACAGTGTGGATCAGAATGTTTGAAAAGTGAAGAAGTGTGAGAAGTGTACTTTTTCAGGCGGTTGGTGATCAGACCTTGAAGGATATTGAAACCACTACAGGCACGAGACAAGACCCTGATGATACTCTTTTAAATTAAATAAATTTAATTACATTTAACCAAATTTAGAAGAAGATTCACACTCTGTTTTGGCAAGATGCACTGAATTGTGGATTGATGCCACTGGGGAACATCCTAGAAAAGCTTGCTTTGTTTAAACATTCAGTGGAGAAATCACTTCCTGGCTCTGTGCAGGCCAAGCTGGAACAGGTAGCGGGGGCTAACAATTAAAGTAGTACATATAGTACACCACATGTGCTTATATTTAGAGCCAGAAGCGAGTCTGATCTCAGGACTTACTAAATTGCAGATCTCAGCATTAAAAGAGCAGATTAAGGAACAGAGAGAGGAAAGGAATGCACAAAAGAAACAAATGAACAAATGATTCAGACACAAGTTATACCTGATATGGCTGTAGCCACACCTACACCAGCTGGTCCTGCACCTGTTTATGCTGACCCTGTGACACAGCACACTGCGGCTAATGCCAGTGCCCCTCTTAGGGTGGTCCTTAAAAATCGAAAGTCTAAGCTCCAACCCCTGAAATTCATTGGAATAGCTGAAAAAACTCTCCTGATGTAGTTCAGGCCTACAGACTTTGGCAGAAATGGATTATGTCCCAAGGAACTTTCACTGACCCTAATGACCCCTATCATTGTACATTGAACTTTACAAGAGACCTGGGGCCTCATGTACAAAGACTTGCGTGGAATTCCTACTGAAAAATGGCGTACGCTTAAATCCAGAAAACGT
>JBCNYH010000012.1:55451761-55468841 GCA_039654325.1 Tandanus tandanus
ATATATTGCACATTAAACTATTGTATTATTATCACTGATTTTTAAAAAGAATGTATTATTTTTTTTTAGATATACTTCAAACAAAATGAGTGAGTTTGAGGTTTTGCTTCATTAACAATCAGTCTGCACAGAAAACAGGTCTGTTCCCCTCACTCTCACTGACAATCATCCATATGGAAGTAAATGCTGTATAAACTTAGAAACTGCGATGATTATTTTTCATTCATTCATTCATTCATACATTTTCTGAAGCGCTTAATCCTATTTAGGATTGCGGGGAGGCTGGCGCCCATATCAGCCGACTCTGAGCAAGGGCAGAGTACACCCTGGGCAGCTCGCCATCGCAGGGCAGAAACACGCTGACGCTAAACTATACTTAAGTTTCTGCTGCATGGTTTGTGTTTTAATCTGGTCTCACCCAAATGCTTCCCTTTTGGGTCTGGTTCTTCTTTGGGTCTGGTTCCCTTGCCACCATCACCACCAGTTTGCCCATTAGGATGTATAGGAATTATAAAAAAATGTTTCAAATCATAAGTTTAAATTCTTGTGCTTTGTGACAATGTCAACTGTAAAACATGCTATACAATTAAAATTGAATTGAATTGAATTGAGAGTGTTGAAGCTGGGGTTTGTAAACTGGACAGCTAGCAACATTTGAAAGTAGCATCTCTTCAAGACAACTAAACCCCTGCCTTCAATGGCCCTTCCAACGCCACATCCCTCATCTACATGCACAAGCTCTGCTGCATCACATCATGTCCTGCATCAACTGTTGTAAACTCCAATATGTAAAAAAAAAACATATTCCAACATGTTCTGTATGACGTTATATAAGATCATGTTAGGTTAGAATGTGTAAACATAGCGAATGCACTTGACTACATCTACAGGGTCCCTACGTTAGCATTGGGGCAATATGCTTGACCTAAGCTATATAGACAGCTACATGGGCTGTCTATTTCATGGGGGAAAAATAAAATAAATCACTCCTTTAAAAACAAACTATAAAGCAAAACTTACCACTCCAACAGATAGCTAGCAAACATGGCATCACTCATCAGGCCTTTAAACTCTGTAAGGTGCACCATTGATGAAAAGGAATACCAGTGTTTAACCCTTGTTTTTCCTATTGTTTTATCTGAACATTTTTTCATCACAGCCCTTTCTTCTTTTTTTTACATTTTGTGCCTCTTGGATGACCAGTAACAAGTAACTGTTGTAGTGGTCATTTTGTTTTATTTCTTTTTCTTGTGAGATCTAGCAGTGTGATGCAGCTAGATGTTATTACTGCCCTCCTCAGGATGCCACTTCTTTTCCATTCTCCTGTAGACTTGCAATAAAATTTATTGGCAGCAACAGCGGCAGTGACACTCTCTGACTGCATGGTCACATGGTACAGTCAAGCAAGAAGACATGGTAGAAATTTAGTGGGTATTTCCCAGCAGACTGTGAGGCAGTGATTGGTCAGCGTGTTAGGATTACAGTGGCCACAGATGACAGATTTTTTTTTTTTTCTTGTGTGGGTTGGGGGGGTTCAGATCTAATTTCTGATTCCTGTCGGAGTGTAAAGACCATTTCAACTAATATAACAGTTTGTGTATACAGCTTAAAAAATACTAACCCAGGGTTTAATGGCTGGGCTCAAATCCATGCTCCATGCCAAAATAAAATTAGGGTGATACAAAGCAAAATGTCCAGGTCCATGCTTATGTCTATGCACAAGTCTGTACACACTCCTGCACCCCAGTGCATACCTGTGCCAGGGAACTCATCCTGCCTAAGGGCTTCCTCTCACTGAGCTTGGAAGCATCTGGGACCGCTCTGTAGAGAGGCTCGTTGTCACACCAGCACTAAGAAGCAGCACTAGGAGGCAAGTTCAGGGTGGCACAATTTCAGTTCTCAGCACCCACAACAAACCCTGACTACATCTTGATAATAATTTAATAAAAGTGAAATAATAGTGGATAGACTTATCTAAAGAGTGGAGCTTATTATAACAGCAAAAAGAGATTAAATCTGGAGTGGGAGGTTCAACAATCACATATGGGTATGACAGCCCATCTCAGCTGAATCTGGGTAAAGGCAGGGACTTTACACCCTGAACAGCTCGCAAGTCCATCGCAGACCCAGGACACATTCTCACCTAGGGGCGATTTAGAATGATCAATTAGCCTAATGTGAATGTCTTTGGACTGTGAGAGGAAACCAGAGTACCCAAAGGTAATGGTTAGCCTGGGAACCCAGGACCATTAACTGTGAGGCATATGTTCTAACAAATAAACCACCGTGCTGTCCCCCTTAACCTAGTGTTTATCAAAGATTCCCCTTTTTCATGTCATCTCAAAGTTACATTGTTTAATTGTTCATGTCTCCATTTAAGCAGTTTTGACCTAAAGTGCCTCATGTCACAGATCAAAACAAGCAGATTACATCATTCCATCTACTGTGAACTCAAGAAAAGGATTTGGGATGGTTGATTCATCTCGATCTATATTTGGTTATCAGTTAAGCGCTATATTCGGCACTGCATTACGCTCTTGATCCATTTTGACAAGCCTAAGCCTGCCATGATGGGGGAGATTAAAGCAAGAAAAAAAATGTGATTATGACTATGATTATATCTGTATGCTTATTGAAAGGTTTTGTGTGTTCATCCCCTGCCTGTCTCCTCACAGCAGTGAAAATAGCAAAATGGAATGGTGTAAGCTCTGCCTGGTGCACTTTTTCCACGATGCAGCACAACACAGACATTTCTACACTGGACTAAATCCGATATGTAAAATTCTGCCTGGTTTAAAAACAAGTCTTGTATTTACAGGCAAAAAAATAACAAGCAAACAAACAAACATACAGTCAAAAATATAATATTAGGCATTTATGGAACAAAATATTATGTGTTAACAGCTGCATTAGCATGAGTTGAAGAAATTAGGCATATGCAACATTTGAGATGGAGTTCAAGTGGTTCAGCTGGAACCAGCAATGCAAATGATCCACAGTGTAATGAGACACATAGAAGTGTAGACATTCAGCCAGAGTGGCACTTTGCATGCACTCATGACTCAAGCAAAAATGGCAGTTTTACTCAAATCCTGGTTAATCCAGAAGAGCTCTAAAAAACACAAATTTTTCATCAGCTCCTGATTAACAACAGTGCCATTTAATTTTTCACCCTGTTTGCTTAACAGAATGAAAAAGAAGTTGTACACACACCAAAAACAGAGCTAATGAAACAGATTTAACACAAATGACAGATTAAAATGTTTATTTTAATCTGATAAAACTATGAAATGAATATTGTTGTCCTGAGTAAAGGCCACCTTAGCCCAAGCATATGCTCACTGCATGGTATAGAACCAGACTTTCCAAAAATGAAGCACACTATAAAAATATAGCTATATCAGAAATGGAAGGAAAGAGCTGGGGGTGTGGAAGAGAGATAGAGGAAGTAGTCAGTGGAGAATACCTGATTACCAGATTATCGCCACACACCAATCCCCTCAGGCAATCTGTGGAAAATGAACACATTCTGAACACGTCCTGACTCACGGCCTCTACTTGTATAGTAATACAGCCACCCACTTGAGGAAGTGATTTAGAGTGAAATGTTCAATGTGGGAGGAAAGCAGACGAAGTGAGTCTGGCATCTGATACCCAGGGCGTGTGAACATGAACAGGGAAATTCTCACATTCTAGTCTGCTGAGTTGGGTGTGCTTTCATGCATTTAAATGAACGTAATCTCAAAAAACTGACTACTAAATGTTTTCCCCATATCACAAGTAAAATCATATTATGTACCTAAATATGATCCTTCGATTTGTTGTGCTGCAAATCGACCTATAGTATCCCATAAGGCAAACAAACTTGACAGTGCTGATAAAGAAAATCTTACTACATTAATATTTGTAGCATTTGGCAGACATCCTTTTCCAGAGCAACTTACATGCAGTAGAATCCTGACTTTATTTTTTACTTTACTTTATTCTTTGTGTAAAGTAAGAAGGCAGATTTTTGACAGAAAGAAATAGCGCACACCAACAAATGAATCTCTAGCTTAATGGGGGAAGCCATTTCTCTCACTCAAAAAAACATAACATCTCTGTCGGGCAAAAAACTTTTTAGGAAATGGGGAAAAAAAAATAAATAAAATAAAATAAAATAAAATAAAAAATATATATATATAATTATTGAAATTGGTTTTGTGTTACATGTTAACATGTATACACATTAAAGAATTTATGATTTTGTTGGGGGGGAGCAAATATGTGTTTTATCCATCTTTGATTAGGACAGCCCCATTTAATGCATTGCATCATTTATCATCAATTTAAATAGTACAAGGTTTGTTGTAGCTATGTATGCACTATAATTATATATATATTTTTTCCCTGTCATTGAATACGTCTGTCATTGGAAACAAATTTCTAATAAAGACTAAGCGCTATGAAAAAAGACTGAAAATAGAAATGCTATGGCCAGAGTGCAAATGCTAGATTTCTGTAACCCCAAATTTCTAAATTTGGCACCCTGTTCTCTTCCATGTCTCAGTCTTCAAATACATTTAAAAATTTGGCATGGTGACATAGTAGTTAGTACAGTTAGCACCTCCGCCTAACACAAAGCTGTTCCTGGGTTCAAGTCCCGGGCTCAGTGAGGGCGTTTCTGTGCAGAGTCTGCATGTTCTCCCCATGCTTGCATGGGTTTCCACTGGGAGCTCCTGTTTCCCTCTACAGTCCAATGACATGCATATTATGCTAATTGGATACTTTTGATTGCCCCTAGGTGTGAATGTGAGTGTTATTGGTTGTATGTGTGTTGGCTTGGCTGTGGTCTGGCGAGCTGTTCAAGGTGTACTTCACCATTGCCTGGAGTTGGCTGCCAGCCTCTCCACAACCCTAAAAAGGATAAGAAGGTTCAGAAAATGAGACTAAATGCAATTAATGAATACAGAACTATTGAGGTAAGTACCAATTTAAAAATAAATAAATAAATAAATAAACACAATACTCACATGTATGGTAGTGTACAGTCGCTAGGAAACTACATTCATTGGATAGCTTCAATAATTAAAATGTCATTTTAATAAAAATGTAACACCATCAAGTTTCATAAATGTGACATAAATTATGAGGTATTATGAAAAATGGGCATGTTTTAAAAATGCTTTGCAAATCTTTTTTCAACAATTTGTCAGCAAGAAACGCATAATTTATGCAACATTTATCCATACTGGATCAACTCTGACCCATGATTAGACCACATTCGGGCACCCTTCAGTTTGCTTACCAATAATAAATGTCTTACAAAATGTCATATGGGTAAAGCAGTAGTGCACAGGACAACCTGGGATGAAATAATTATGGTGGCAGGTTGTGTAAAAAATTAAATACATTAAAAGGCATAAAATACATTCAAAATGTATTTAGGTAACTACAAAAATAGCAACTGATATTAGCAATACATATTATTACAGAGACCAAACATAAGTAAATAGACACCCAAAATTTCAGAATGAAGAGGTTTGTGTCTTGCTGCTCGGCCATAATACCCCATTTGATGAAGATAGCGTGTAACAGTTTCTGAGCTGTTTTGGATGTCTTCTGCAATGTCTGCGGCCTTGGATTTTTCTCGACTGCTCTCTTCATGGAGTGAAGGCCTCTTTCTGATGGTCCAGGTCGACCTGGTTGTGGATCCATGGAGGTCTTACCTTCACTGTTGAACTTTTTACCGTTGACAGAGGAATATTCAAATTGTCGGCTATTTGTCGCTGGCTGATGCCACCCTCTACCTGACCCACAATTCGACCCTAGTCTGAATTGTGAACTGAACACTGACTGAACACTAGTCAGACTGCTGTATAAAGGAGCACAAAGTTGTGCTAGACTTATGCAAGCATGCCTCACACTCCAGGAGCTCAAGAATTGTCAGATTTTTGGGTGTCTATTTACTTATGTCCGGTCTCTGTACACTTAGCATTAGCATGCATATGCCGTCCCTCCCTCAGAGATTCATAGTGGTTAGCACGTCCGCCTCACAGCAAGAAGGTTATGGGCTCAATTCCTGGGCTGGGGTGGCCTCATGCAAATATTTTCTGTGTAGTATTTGAAAGATCATCTCAAATAAAACAGGTATAATGCACTGAAGTAGCTCGATAAAGTGATGAATGTACATACACAGACACCTGCTAAAAGAAATGCTGTATTTCAGCAGTAGAGAAAAAATATCAGCAGTACTTGGAATGGCACTGTCAGGAAGCTTGTCTGCACTCATAAAGTAAGTTCACTTCATTGGCTGTACACTGCATATTAATTGCTTCTGGGAGCAGAAAAACTGCTCTGAGGACCCTGCATGTCAAACTGAATTAATATGCGTGAAGTAAAGCTAGCATCAACTCTACTATAGCATTGGCCACTGCCCTTGTAACTAAATTTAGCGTCCTGCATGATTTAGATCGCTTAAGATTAGTATGACTGTTTCTGCTCTTCAACTAGAGGTAAAGAAGCTTTAAGAAAATAAGCTGAGCTGGTTCAGAAAAAAATTACATGAGGTGCTTGGGTCCAGTGATGCCTACTTTGAGTTTGTCACCAGATTTGGTGACATTATGTAGATGCTTTTAGGGAATTTATATGTATATTTATGAGTTATTATAATTCATAGTGCTAAAACATTTTGTAATCTAAAGTTGTGAATTAATTTTCTATTACAAGCATTAGTTCTATAACTCTTTCTAATACATTCTTGTTAAAATCATTCACAGGCACAGCTATTGCTCTGTGTAATAAATATAGCATTAATCTGTCATGGCCTTTCCCTTGTTCTGTGTGCTGGGGATCAGACCCATTATTCCCCCTCCCTATGTTCCCTGGTCCCTATGTTCCCCAGACCCGATGTTCCCTAGTTTCTATGTTCCCCAGATCCTATATTCCCCAGTACCTACTGGTATGTTCCCCAGTCTTTATTAAATTATTGGATCTTCAAAATAACAATTTATAGAATATTAGTGATTTCACCTTTTCAATGTCAATAGGGTTAGGGGTAGGGTTATGAAACATCTGTGCTGGGGAGCATAGGTATTGGGGAACATAGGACTGGGGAACATAGGCACTGGGGAACATAGGTACCGGGAAACACAGACATGGACACGTGTGCTGCAGACTAACCTCACAAGCTTAGCTGATAGACCCCTCAGTTTTCCAGGATTCCTTACAACATACAAGCCATTGCACACTATTATTACCATCAGCACTTCCAGTTTACTTAACCAGATATTCTGATCAGCGTTATCAGCCATCCCTATCTCTCGTTCCACTAACCACAGAAATCATGGACTTGGTATGTAAAGAAGTTTAATAATACAGTGAATTTGCAAAACAACTAAGTCAGTGTATGCTTGGCAGAATTAAAATTACATTGGCAGAATCAAAAATACAAAACAGGCACTTGTTAAATAATTATTTAACAAGTGCCTGTTTTGTATTTTTGATTCTGCCAATGTTTATCTGTATTAGCTTGATGTGTCCTTAATAAACTTTACTTCACTTGAAAACTGCATTTGCATCCTGCATTAGCTAAATCTCCTGTACTTTCTGTATGTAATTATTGATATGGTGGAGATTTATTAATTGTTTCTTTTTTTTTTTATTAATTTATTTATTTTTTAATATGGTATAAATCTTGAGTATCTTGCGACTCCACAGGAGAGTCTTCAGGACAGATACCTTTGCATGTTCTGGTTTCCTTGTAACATTACAAGCCACTTATTTTATCTTATTATCATGAGAGAGAGCCAAAAAAAGGGAAAAACTTTATATAGATGCTATAAGTGATAACAGGATTAAAACTTGTATTGTAGATGTTCCATGATAAATTATTTGTAGCCAGTGATTAATACGTTTTATCGTATTGTATCTCATGCCTCGTTCCTGTACCAAAGACCCTACGTCCCGGTGGCCCCCCGGTGGCCCCCAGGACTACAGACCCGTGGCACTGAGTTCACATTGTTCACATGAAGACCCTCGAGAGACTCATACTGGATACTCCGACCCATGATTAGACCACATCCGGACCCCCTTCAGTTTGCTTACCAGCTCTGTCTCGTAGTCGAGGACGCCATTATCTACCTGCTTATCCGTGTCTACTCCCACCTGGACTAGCCGGCAAGCACTGTGAGGGTCATGTTTTTTTAACTTTTCCAGTGCATTCAATACCATCAGGCCGATCCTCCTGGGTGAGAAGCTGACAGCAATGCAGGTGGATGCCTCTCCTGTGTCCTCGATCGTGGACTACCTGAACGAAAGACCAGAGTATGTGCGCCTGCAGCACTATGTGTCGAACATGGTGGTCAGCAACATCGGAGCACCACAAGGGACTGTCCTCTCCCCTTTCCTCTTCACCCTTTACACAATGGACTTCAGCTACTGCACAGAGACCTGCCATCTTCAGAAGTTTTTTGATGACTCTGCAGTATCACGGATGAGATGGAATATCGGGCTGCTGTGGATTTTTTCTTCACATGGTATGAGCAGAATCATCTGCAGCTTAATGTGACAAAGACAAAGGAATTGATTGTGGATTTTAGGAGATGCAAAACACCAGCGGCCCCTATTTCCATCCAGGGCGTCAATGTGGAAATGGTGGAGGATTACAAATACGTTGGAGGTCATATTGACAATAAACTGGACTGGGTTAAGAACACTTTACAAAAAGGCCTATTTTTTGAGGCGGCTAAGGTCGTTTAACATCTGCGGAACACTGCTTAGCATGTTTTAGGAGTCTGTTGTGGCCAGCGCTATTCTCTATGCTGAGGGTTGCAGACCCAAACAAACTGATCCGCAAGGCCAGGACATTGTGGGGATGGAGCTGGACCCTCTGACGGTAGTGTCAGAAAAGCGAATGTTGTACAAAATAAAGACAATATTGAACAATACCTCCCACCTGCTGATAAGCCACAGGAGCACATTCAGTGAGAGACTGATACCACCTAAATGCTCCACTGAACAACACAGGAAATAATTCCTACCTGTGGCCATTAAACTGTACAACTCCTCCACATAGCAACAACATCCACTGTTATCCAAAGTTATATACACTTGCATTTTGCACTACATTTACATTCTACTGTTTATCATATTGATAATACTGTACATTTTACTCAGGATATAAAACAACAAAGAATATTTGTTTACAATTATATTGTTTACATTTTAGAAGTGTGTTGTTTACATTTTTATTGTCCATTTATACATTTTGCATGGTTAGGGCTTCTTTTATATCATCACCGATATTTTAAGCTGTGTTAGAAATTTGCCCACTGTTGCAATTTTCAGGTGGCAGTGGTCATAAGGAAAGCGGTTAAGCTGCCAAACTGCACCAAATTCATCTTCGTCTTTCTTTTCCTGTTTACATTTTTACAGAGCTGGAGTAGTAGCTTGGGAGTAGTAGCTGCAAACGTTGTATTTGTGGTGTGGGCAAGAGACTGCCACGTCCTAGCAAGAAAGAGAGCTAATGTTGCCATCCTGGTGTGTCTAACCTGGCGTTAAGGAAACTGTTGTTAACTCAAAGTGTGTAAAACTGACATTAGACATTTTCTGGTAATTTAGTGGGTTTTATGGTTCAAATAATTGACTTTGTATTTGTGTATAACCAAAGCCCACTGCCATATTTTCTTGACCAATATTCTTGAGCATTTGTAGTAAAACATTTTGGTTGTGCTTTTACTTGTAACATTTTTTTGTGGAGTATAGCTACCCCATTTGTTTGTTGCCAAAATTTGTTATCAAGCATACCAAAAGTGACTATAAGCTGAAAAACTGTCATTAATGAAAATAAATGCATTTGCTGCAAGAACCCCAGTAATTGTGTCCGATTGGGCAATTTCCTGGGCTGTATATTAAATGGAAGATATATCATCTATTAATACGTTTAAACTGTATCTCAAATATCTGCAGGATTTGAGGAATTAATCACCTTGGAATTTGATCAGAAAAAATATATATTTTAGTAGGATGATGGTGGCATTATACCAGCCCAACAAAGATAATTTTACTATAACACTATACTACATTCTATTTTTTAGTGATGTTGTGTTATGATGTTGTCTAGTTTGCAATGCTGCCTAGATTTAATTTTTATTTTTTTTCATTATTTGTTTGTTTGCTTGTTTGAGATTTGCCTGGGACCCTTTATGCAAAGTTGCAGAAAAAAGTGTGGCAGCAGCCACTTAGCATTAATTTACATGTTGCTACATTTTGGCAGGAAACAGCCTTGGCACTGTAAGTGCTAATTGACTGCTTATGTTTTGGGTCTGTACAATACAATGCAAAAAAAAAAAAAAAGGCCTTGGTAATAAAATTGAAAGTAATTTTCAGTACACTGAAGGCTATTTCAGTAGATTTAAATAGTTTACCCTGCTTTCTATCCATCATTCTGTCACCTGCCATTGCAAATGCACTGTCACTGAATGAAATACACAGTGTCAAGGTTTAAAGATTAGAAAGATGTGCACTTTAAACCAAAGGCTGCTGAGCTCGTGGAATAACTCATTGCTGCTTCTTGCTAAGTGCTTCAATCACTGTCAGTACACACCAGAATGTTCACACTTGTTATGTGTGATGGAGGTGAACCAGAACAGAGTGGTTATGTAAATCACTCACCGCTGCTGTTCCACTGCTGTGCGCTTTCATCTTCGGATGTTTATGAATCGTTGTTTGGTTTTTCTGATTTGTCAGCTTCACAGGTAGCAAAGCAGGTGTCATGGAGCTTTTTTGGACTGTGAGGGACCATGGATGCCATTGCCTTAATTATGCCACAAGAACACTGTGCCTCTTTCCATTTTTGGTATTTAGTTCTATTATACCATTAGAGCTCTCTTATATCAATTTCCCATTTTATGTTTTGACATAAAGCACTACACACACACACACACACACACACACACACACAGTGGTGCTTGAAAGTTTGTGAACCCTTAAGAATTGTATACATTTTTGCTTAAATATGACCCAAAACATAATCAGATTTTCACACAAGTCCTAAAAGTAGATAAAGAGAACCCAGTTAAATAAATGAGAAAATATTTTACTTGGTCATTAATTTATTGAGGAAAATTATACATATTACATTAGAGTGAGTGGCCAAATGTCTGTGAACCTTTGATTTCAGTATCTGGTGTGACTCCCTTTTGCAGCAATGACTGCAGCTAAACGTTTCCAGTAACTGCTGATCAGTCCTGAACATAGGGTTAAAAGAATTTTACCCAAAACCTCTGTAAAGAACTGTTTCAACTCTGAGATGTTGGTGGGTTTCTTCCCATGAACTGCTCGCTTCAGGTCCTTTCACAACATGTCAGATAGATTAAGATCAGGACTTTGACTTTTGCCATTCAAAAACATTATCTTTATTCTTCTTTAACCATTCTTTGGTACAACGACTTGTGTGCTTAGGGGATCATTGTCTTGCTGCATGACCCACTTTCTCATGAGATTCTGTTTATGGACAGATATTTTCCTTTAGTATTTGCAGAATTCAGAATTCATTGTTCCATTAACAATGGCAAGCCGTCATGGGCCAGATGCAGCAAAACAGGCCCAAACCATGATACTAGCACCACCATGTTTCACAGACGGGATAAGGTTCTTATGCTGGAATTTAGGCAGTGTTTTCCTATCTCCAAACATAATGCTTCTCATTCAAACCAAAAAGTTCTAATTTGGTCTCAACTGTGCACAAGACATTTTCCCAATAGTCTTCTGGTTTGTCCATGTGATCTTTAGCAAATTGCAAATTAGCAGCATCAATGTTCTCTTTGGAGAGCAGTGGTTTTCTCCTTGCAACCCCACCATGCACACCACTGATGATCAACATTCTCCTGATGGTGGACTCATGAACATTAACATTAGTCAATGTGAGACTATTACACGCCTTGCTCTTGAGTGATCCTAGATGGTTGACCACTCCTAACAATGATTTCTAAATTTCCTCCATTTGTACACAATCTGTCTCATTGTGGATTGGTGGAGTCCAAACTCTTTAGAGATGGTTTTCTAACCTTTTCTAGCTTTATGAGCATCAACAACCCTTTTTCTGAGGTCCACAGAAGTCTCCTTTGTTCATGCCATGATACACTTCCACAAACATGCTTGATAGATCTGTGTTTTTTTAAATCAAACTGGGTGCCCACTCATCCCTGATTGTCATCCCATTGATTGAAAACACCTGACTCTAATTTCACCTTCTACTTTTAGGATTTGTATGAAAATCTGATAATGTTTTGTTATATTTATGCAGAAATGTCTAAAAATCCTAAGGGCTCACAAACTTTCATACATATATATATCTATATATATATATATATATATATATATATACATACATACATACATATATAAGTTTATAATTTATCTGGTTTATCCTTTATTATTTAGAGCAGATTTTTCAGTGTTTATTCAGACATTAATTATAAAGCCTATCACAACTCATCTTGTGTTGTACTGTATAAACAGTGCAGTATGTTCATACAATAAACAGTAGATAGATATATGTGTGTTTGAAAACTCATATGTAAACTCATATGAAAACTCATATGTTCCACAGAAACATGAGTTTACTATTCTCATAAAACACTGCCATGTTGTATAATTTGTTTAAATCAGAGTGACTTACCATAACAGCGACGTCCGCTTTCCGAGAGAACAAACCCCGGTTTGCACACACACTCGAAACTCCCTGGATTATTGTAGCAGGAGCCAAACAGACAGATGTTCGGGTCCTCCTCACACTCATTCTCATCTGACAGAGTGAGAAGGTAAAGTAGATAGACATTACAACTAAAAAGAAAGCTATTTATATTACTGTTGTATAAAAGAAAAGCGCTTCTATCTTTTAGTGTAAACTGAAAAAGTGAAAAATACAAGGGTTTACATGAGTGAAATGACCTAATACAGGGAAGAGGTAGCCATCTGATGAAAAACTGTGCATATGGTGCCAGAAGGGATTACCAAAAACTTTATAACGTTCACATTAAAAAAAAACAAAACAACAACAATTAATATGAACGAGAAATGTGTTACTGTCACAGAACACTAAGACTATCCCCTCGCATGGTTAACTGCTGCCTCTAGAGTATTAATGAGTAAAATGAGCAGAGTGTTAACAAGAAGTGTCTGCAGCAGCGGTGGCGGATGCGGCGGAGGTGGACAGTCCCTTAAAACATAGTATCCCCTACGCTTCGTGGGGATACAGTTAAAAAATATCCAGGATTTGTAGATCATCAGATAAAATTTGGCAGACGAACAATGAATTGTTGTTTAACACTTCAGGCCGTTTTATGCATCAACATTTAAAACATTTTAGTCGCAACACCAGAGCAAAAATAAAGAACACAATAAAAACAATTTTTTACTAAACAAGATTAACCAATTAGTTGCAGGAAGTTGCGATGTGAAAAATCAGGGCACATACCTACACAGTGGTTGTTCTGTACAATGTAACCAGGTGGACAGATACAGCGAAAAGAACCGTCCAAGTTCTGGCATGTTCCAGGAGAACATATTCCAGGTAGCATTATACACTCATTTACATCTGGAGTCATTGTCGATGAAAGGAGAAAAAATTATTTTTCTTCTAATTATATATTCTAATTCTAATAAAAAGTTCTAAAAATTATACAACAACAGGAAAGTTTAATTTAAAAACAAACAAACAAAAAAAAAACCAAACAAACAAAAAAACCATACCAACACAGTTCTTCCCATCTTGTGTGAGATCATAGCCATCTTCACACAGGCAATGGAAGGAGCCAATACTGTTAATGCAATGGCCATTTCTGCACAGCTTCTGCACAGCATACGCTGGTAAACATTCATCGATATCTAACAAAAGAAAACACAACAGAAAAACACAGAGCAATCGTATTTTAAAATTGTATTTGGTAATGTCACTATTTACCATAGCAAACATTTACCAACAAGGGTGGTATGGTGGTTAGGCATAGTGGTTAACATGTCTGCCTTACAGCAAGAAGGTCCTGGGTTTAAATCCTGGGATCGGTGAGGGCGTTTCTGTGTGCATGTTCATGCACATTAGCCTAATTGGTTGTTCTAAATTGCCCCTAAGTGTGAATGGTTATGCATTTGTTGGCCCTGGGATGGATTGGCAAGCTGTTCAGGGTCAGCTGAGAGAGGCTCCAGCCTCCCTACCACCCTAGTAGGATCAAGTTCAGCAAATGAATGTGGGAGGCACAGTGGTGTGGTGGTTAGCACATGTGAGTGTGGATGTGAATGGTTGTGTGTATGTGTTTGCTCTGTGTCAGTATTACAAATTCCAGTTTTGCCTATTTCCAGGAGGAAAATCAAGAAACAGCAAACTCAAAATGCCTTAGAAGTAATGTATTTAAATTTAAATGTACCTGTGCACTGGTTATTTAACGTGAGCTCAAAGCCAGGGTAGCAGAGGCAGTTGTAGGATCCCACAGTATTCTTACATGTGCCATTCATACAGGGCTGAAGTACACACTCATCAATGTCTGTGGAATGAGACAAATATCATAAAGATGCCACCGCTACGTTTTTGATGAATAGGAAGTGACGTCATTGGGTTGCACCAAATACACAGGACGGTGGATTGCAACAAATTTACAATGAATGTCTTTGGGTGCTTTTCAACCAATATTTGAATTTTTTATTTTTTTGGTTTGGTTTTTTAACACTCTGACTGCTTGTGTTATATATGTGTATACAGGCATGTCATCTGTATTCCTCTATCTCTACGGTACCCATCAGAGACCAAAAAAAAATTTATATTACAAGAAATAGCACAGAAAATTCAGTGCAAAATATAAAACCTGAACACAGACCTTTTGAATTATTATTACATTTAAAGATCATCATGCAGTAGTCCTAATCAATGGGAAGGAAAACTGATGTCTGACAGTGACAGAGGAGTTTTGGTCAAACTGAAATGTTTTATCTACAACTGTAATACACTACATAACCATATAGTGCAATATAATAAATATAATTTATTATTCAGAATATCAACATTATCATAATTACTGCGATATAATATAAATGTCTTGATGAGGTGGATTTGATTTACCCATGCACATCTTGCCATTGGGGGTAGCCATGAAGCCAGCGTGGCATGTACACATATAGCCACCTTGGATGTCCACACACTTGCCATGACTGCAAAGGTTGGGAGTTTCCAAACACTCATTCCGGTCTACCATTAGTATTTGTGTGCATATGTATAACAAAAGAGACAATAAGACAAATGTCATCAAAGGAAAATTAAAGAACACATTGGCAAAATAAGGTGTGGACATGGCAGCAGTGGTAGTTTGGAGAGTAGACTAAAAATAGACTGCTCTCATGCCCTTTCCCATGCTTAAGTTTATGGTGTTAAGTTTAAAGTTTAAAGATGACAACATGGATTGTTTGAGTAAATATATATAACATCCTAAGAATAAAACAGCCCAATCTAACAAACACTAGTGTTCTCCTGAAATAAATAATACAAATAAATACTGTAAATAAAGTTTTAATGACCATGTGAAACTAATACAGCCTCTAAAACCAGTATACAACGATCGGCCATAACATTTAAAACATAACATTGATTATTTTGTTACAGTGGCATCTGCCAAGGAGTGGGATGTATCAAAGTGAACAATTAGATCTCCAAATTAAAGTTGATGTGGAGCTAACCCAGTCAGGTGACTGGCTTAAACACAAACTGTGAGCTAATATTTGAAGACGGGGGAAAGAAGTAGAGGCCTGTGGCAAATGGGAAATTGAAAATAGGGACAAAAGAAAGAAAGAAAGAAAGTTAAGTTAATGTGTTGGAAGCAGGAAAATAAACAAGCATAAGGGTCTGAATGACTCTGTGCCATAATTGTGATGGTTAAAGACTGGGTATTTATTTTTCAACGGCAGGTCTTGTGGGATGTTCCTGATGTGCAGTGGTAAGTGCCTACCAAAGCTGCTCATATGAAGGAAAACCAGTGAACTGGTTTTGAATTGATGCACATAGGCAGCAAGAGCTAGAATTTCTTGTCTGATCCAAGAGTAGAGCTACTGTAGCACAAACTGCTGAAAGAGTAAATGCTGGTAATGACAGAAAGGTGTCAGAACACAGTGTACTGCAGTTTGCTGTGTATGGGACTGCCTAGGCACAGACCAGTTGGGCAGTGTTAATGGTATGGCTGATCAGTATATTTTGTTCATGGTAAAATATTCATGGCTAAAGAATATCTATAAGAAAAAGAGTATTCTGACCAATAAACATGAAGTCATCTCACCTATACAGGCTCCAACAGGTGAGAGCTTGAAGCCATCTGAGCACTCACAGCGATAGCTACCAGGGCTGTTAATACAGTCTGCATTCCTCTGGCACAACATCTCTGAACCACTACACTCATCGATGTCTGCAGTATACACGCACGCACACGCACACACACACGCACACACACACACACACACACACACACACACACACACACACACACACACACAAGTAAATACTGTAGAACCAGTTCAACATTTCCCATTATCAGCAGTGTTACTGCACCAAAGAGTTACACTGTTGATATGGTTGTCCTGCTTTTCATTACTAAGATTTCCTGACGGTTGTTTTCAGAGTCCAGGCTGGATTCAGCTCATTTCCTACTAAAGAGTGGTAACCGGTTTGCTTGTTGTGCACACACGCTCCCCTTTTAAGGCCTAACCTGTTGCTGTTGGATAAAGCTTGGAGACGCATAAAAGAGGAAACTGAACACATTCCACCAGGCAAAGGACAACATCATTGTGAGATCTAAGAGGGGACTGGAAAGGAAAGGATACTGGGTTGAGGCCCTGTAATCTAAAGTTAAATACTGACTTGGGTGAGATGTGGAGCTGACCCAGGCAGGGGACTGGCTTGGACACATTTACATACTGTGAGCTAATATTTTAAAAGGGGGGAAAGAAGTAGTGGCCTGTGCACCAGTAGGAATGAAATAAGGGGAAAGGAAAGAAAGAAAGAAAGAAAGAAAGAAAGAAAGAAAGAAAGAAAGAAAGAAAGAAAGAAAGAAAGAAAGAAAGA